>CAUYON010205855.1:0-20110 GCA_963573935.1 Arctocebus calabarensis | reverse complement strand
ATGCCTGTAGTCCCAGCTACTTGGGAGGCAGAGGCAAGAGACTCGCTTGAGCCCAGGAATTGGAGGTTGCTGTGAGCTGTGGATGCCATGGCACTCTATCCAGGGTGACAGCTTGAGGCTCTGTCTCAAAAAAAAAAAAACAAAAAAAAACAAAATTAGAAGTTCTTTCTGGTAATAGTTGACATTATGTCATTCTGTACTACTTTTCCAATTTTTGATGAATCTTTTTCCTTTTATTTTCTATTCCTTCTTAATTTTTTCTTCTTTTTCTTTTTTCTTATTTTTAAATTATATGAATACATACTAGTTATATTAATATGTATTTACCATATACAAGCATATTTTGATACAAGCATATGCTGTGTAATAATCAAATCAAGGGAACTGAGATGTCCCTCACCTCAAGCATTTATCATTTTTTGGTGACAGGAATATTCCAGTTCCATTCCTCTAGTTATTTTGGAATGTATAATAAATTATTATTAACTGTAGTCACCCCATTGTGCTACCAAACACTAGATCTTTCTCCTTCCCTCTAAGTGTTTTTGTCCCTGTTACCCATCCCTTCTTTATCCCCTGCTCAACATCATCCTGCCAGCCCCTGGCAATCATCATCTTACTCTCTATCTCCATGAGATCCATTTTTTTAGCTCTCATGTCTGAGTGAGAACATGAGATATTTGTCTTCATCTTAATCTAGTTTGATGGAAACTGAAAGCAACTATACTGTGCTCAACTCTCACAAACGCAAGAAGTGACCACCTATGTGAAGGTTCAAGTTCAACAAATCAGGATTCAAGTAGAGAAGATGTATCAACAACTCTTATCCACGGAGATGGGACCAGGGAGTGAGATGAAAAGTACTGCCAACTAACCAACAGAGAGTCTGGGTAAGTGATAAATAACCCACTAAAACCCCAGCCCTTCTACTAAATGTTCAGTTCTTAAATTGATTATGTATACTGACTCACACCTAGAATATCAGGCCAAATATCGCTTGCCATAAAATGATCTGCCATTGTGCTTAACCCAGCAGTAAACCAGTCAAACCCATCACCTTCCAACATCACAACATTATTGGATTAAAGCAAAAGTTCTGAAGCTAGGTTTGTGTTCAAATCCCAAAAAGCCTCCTTATTGAGTAATTTTGGGCAAGATAACTTGGAAAATAACATTTTAAGAGTGGATAAACAAAGAAGAATATTCCTTAAATCTGCTTACCTTAAAAATTCCATTGGAAATGTATCCTAAAATCTACTTACCTGTAAGTCTCTCCTAAAACAGTTCTACTATGTTAAAAAGGTTCCATCCACACCACCCACTGTAATTTACATTTCTGGGAGAGTCTTTGAAATAACAAAGCAAAGTTTAATTAAACATCTGGCAGTGAAGGTAGTGGTTAAGAGGGTAGGCTCTAGCAACAGACAGATCTGGTTTCAATTCTTGCCTGGCTACTAACTTATTAACTGTATTAACCAGGATTCAATATATTATCATTCCAAACTCAGTTTCCTCCTGTGCATAAAGGGGCTAATACTATCGGATTTATAGAAGTGGTTTACAGAGGAAAATGGACATAAAGCCTTAACACTCTAGCACCGAGGAAATGTTGAGGAAATGTTAGGGATGCAAGGTGGTAAAAGTTCTTATTTCTTGTGCTATTCTTATGCTTAAAGCAATTTGATGGCGGTCAGTGTGGTGGACTGTTGCAATGTGGTTACTCCAATATACACTGTAGCGTCATCATCCTTGGACAGTGTGGAGGGAGGAAGTAAGTTAGTTAGAATATTTAGGCTGTGGCATTTGTATTTCTTACAGCTCAGTAAATATCCACTTATTTATATCTAAGCCTTATACTAGAAAATTCTAATTAGTTCCACATATGGGAGGTATTTGTGAGTAACACTAAAAAGTTTGATAGCTTCTGAATTTATGGAAATAAGAAAATTACAAAGCAAAGAATCTTCCCATATTTACTACTGAATCAATTCAGATATATACCATGGGTTCATGTATCCACAATTGTACTCCCCAAGACTTAAGAGTAAAAACCTGATGAAAAGCAGTTAATCTTCATAATGGGTGTTAGCTCCATCTGGAAAAGCCAGCATTATAATAAAGGATTAATACTGTAATTAGGCATGGTAGTTAATTGTTGTGATTTGTTATTTTACTAACTGGTCTGGGGCTGAGGACAATCCTGCTACAGAGTTAAGGAAGCTCCAGAAACCCAAAGAAGAGGGACCTATAGAGTCTAGACTGTGTACAGACAAGACCTATAAGTCTGACCTCTTTAAGGGACGGAAATCTTGCCCCATCAGTTCTTTCTCTTTTCAAATTAATCTGTTTTTTCATCACAAGTGTCATCATAGTAAGGAAGGCCTGTCCCATCCAAGAAAGTAAAACTAAAATCCCCTGTGTTCTTGTTAACTTTACAAGACAAAAATACAATTTTAGGTCACTTCAAGAAAGTCTTAAGAGTTACTCATTGTGTTAAAACAAAAGCTCTGAAGTTAGATTTGTGTTCAAATCCCAGCAAAGCCCCTTTTTTGAATAATTATGGGCAAGCTAAATTTTAACTAATTTCTTAGTTAAAATACAAGTTACCTCATAAAGTTGCTATGAGGATTTGATGAGATAAATGTGAGGATTTTCTAGCACAGGCCCTAGAACACAGAAAAGTCCAAGCAGGCTCTACAAACTAGAGCTTAGGACTGACTTTGGAAATGTTATTTGCATATTTGTTTAATGGATTTAATAGAAGAAATTAAAAGTACTTTGGTCATTACCAACCTTCAGCCCTGTGGAAGGTGATCACAGAATGATTATGGTAAATTTCTCTGTTGCTTCTGTATATTACATTTAAATAATTATTAAATCTATTCTTTTGCCATTCTTCCCTCCATTTCCCCCAAGAAAGTGATTCAGAGAAAGAGATCAATGTGTTATGAAATTGACTAGTTGTTTGATTTTATAAAGTCGTATATTTTAAAAACCTCTAAACAATAAAATTACAAAATTAATTTAACTTCATAAATTTTTTCTTTTAAATTTAAGTGCATTACATATATTCACTTAAAATCATTAGAGTGGGAGGTTACTGCTTTCATTATATACTTTCACTTCAGTATGTACCATTTCTAATCCAAAATGTTTTCTACTCTATTTAATACTGCCCAGATTCCCTATGGAAAAATTAAGAAGCTGTACCCAATAATAAAGTTTTTTTTCTCATATCCAGCCATCCTTGAATGATCAGTTTGGATAAATGACTGCAACTAGATCTAAAAGAATAGGGAATTTATTAGATTTTTGATGGGAGTAGGAGAAACAGCCACTGAACTTTTTACAATGCTCTGTTTCAATATTTTAAAATTGGGTTCTGTAGAGGATTATTTGTTTGTTACTTTCAGCTTTACTATTTTTTATGAAAACTAAAAAGGATAGTATTTTCCTATTTTCTGTCCTATATCAATAAATTCTCCTACTGCAGCTAATTCACAGTGAGCAACTGTCTTTCCCAGAATGAAGTTAACATGATTAAAAAGGAGAAACCTATGACACACTAAAGAAATGTAAAACCTAAATTACATTGCCTTTAATCCTTAAATTACACATACTCATAGGCTAGCTAGCCAGAAAACTAATCACAATTGTCAACTCTCCTAATATGGAAAAAATTCAAATTTTAGACTAGAACTATAGACATACTATGGCAAGTTCCAGGTATCAAGATAATCTCAACAGTTCCAAGACCCAAATAGTGACCTTTCATTAAGAGGAAAAAGTGAGGACCAAAATGTTTCTTAAGATATAATATATAAAATATATATTCTAAGGCATATATCTTTATATACTTTAAGCTCTCTTAAAACTCCCGTGCAGAAGCTTAGTTTTCTTACCACTCTTATACAACATTCTTGCATCACATCAAAGAGGATAACTTCCCTTAAAGCAAAATTAAATTATTTATCGTCAACCAGCCTTTATTTAAATTTTTAACTGGCACCATTGCTAAAACATATGGGGCAAGAGTTTGAAGAACAAAATAAAAGCAAAGAAAAGAAAGTAGAAAAGGGCACTGAGGCACTATGAAGACATTCAGGAAACAGCCAGGCACAGGACTTAAATGTCATGTCTCATTGGGAACAATAGTAAGGAGGCCAGTATCTTGTAACAAATTATAGAATTCATAGGCTGTACAACACAGGAAATGAGAAGAACTAAATAATGGTGAGAAGTCTCAAGAAGGAGATGGAGTTTAAGCCAGAGTTGGGAGTTGAGGCAGAATAATGTGAAAACGGGGCAACGGAGAAGACCAGCATTCCAAGCCAAGAGCAACAGACAAAGGTCGTAAAATGGAACAGAGCAGAGTGTATGATCAAGAGTAAAAGAGAGGCCTGATTAAAAGAGTAAAGGATGCTTTAAGGAAATACATTTTTTCCATTGGATCATGGATTATTATTGCTGTCCATATTTGAATATTTAATATTATTATTATCCATATTTTATGGAGTAGTATACTGAGACTCAGAAAGGCTGAGTGTCTTGCCCAAGGCCATATAATTCATGAGGAGAACCAGCACTGCTTCCACTCCACTGCCCTGAGTCACCGCAGGGAGCAGGAGGCTGGGTGGACAAAGCAGGGCAAGGTTATGGAAGCATTCATCCATCCACAAGAGGCTCAAATGTGTTGATGATGTGATGACAATTCAGTTTCAAGAGCATTAATCTTGCCATTGTGAACAGGATAGATCTTAATTGACACAGTGTCAAGCCAAGAAAACCACTTCAGAAGCTGGTGAAGTAATCTACCAGAGAAGTGGCGATAGCCCAGATGCGGGCAGCTGCAGTGAAACAAGGCGGAAGAAAACAAATACATCAGGCAGAACAAAGAAAAGGTGACACAAAAAAAAAAAAAGAAAGAAAAGAAAAGGTGACAAAATTAATACCTTGACAGATGTAGTACATAAAGATAAGAATTTATTTCAAAATGAAAGCAAGTATTACACGTAGAAAAACAGACTGTATGGTCTGTCCCAGTTACCAGACTGAACATCTTTCTGGGGCCTTACTTCCTCCCTAGACATTTTCTTTTCCTCTAGCCATTTTCTAACTTCTAACCTGAGCCTTTAGTTTATTCCCGTTTTGCAAGCCTACTGTGGAGTGAAGAATGTATTAGGCCCTGAGAAACAGAGATCACAGTAACAGTAACAGCAACAAAAAGTATTTATTAAGCCCTTGTTGTAAGTCTGCCAACCACTATTCTAAATACTTTATATTGACTCATTTGACTCCCACTACAATTCTACACAGAGTAAGCCAAATGTTAATCATTACCCCTACTTTAGAGAGGAAGAAACTAGCATACAGCCACACAGTAAGTGGCGGAACCTGGAGTGTGACCCCAGCTGTCAGACCCCAGAAGCCACCCACTTCATCATTTGCTATATGACCCTTAAAAGTCTCCAATCAGTTTCCAGATTTTTGAAGCTTCTATAACAACACGGTTCTAGAAGTTTAAGAAAAGTTGTGTGATATCGAAATGTCTGCAGATTCGAGATTCCTGCCAATGAGGATACATGAGCATTTTCATGAGCTTAGCTGTCCTGATTACTCAGCCATCAGAGAAGAGGGTACCAGATCCATCAATCACAAATCTTTCCACTTCGCTTTGACTCCTTGAGTAGGAATCACAAAGGCATGTTTATTGAGTGGTTTGCACAAAGTCACAGAACATTCAAAAAGAAAATGTCTCACTTTCAAACCTTCTGTGATGAAAAATAGAAAATTCTAACCATTTAGCTCACCGACCTTGCCATCTTGAGACATAACTTGCGGTATCAGATGTGTCCTTCTACAACTACCTAAATTATTTATTATACCTCAATTAGAGAAAAAAAACTTTCAAATAGAATTTTCAACTAGAGATTTTAAAAGAGGATTTTACTTGAAGCAAAATAAGCAAGAAGTAAAAAATGTCCAATTCCCAACAGGGAGACAAGTCAAGCTGGTAATAGGACTGCATCAACACCAGGCTTCGGAGCCCCAGCCAAATTAACCCCAGAAGAAGAGTACACGCACCCATCCCAACCATGACTCAAATCTAGAAGCAATGAAAAGAGAAAAGTTTGATACATGGAAATAAAATACCATAAGCAAAGTCATCGATTCCAATATTGGGCACACATTATGAATTGTCCCACTACTACTCAATTAAACCTGTCCTCTGGAAGGAGGCCAATGCTTCCCAACTGCTTTCATCAACTCACTTTTCCCGGGCCCTCCCTGGTGACCATCTCACCTGGGGTCTCTCCTGCCTCGACTCTGATGATCCTCTTTCCCCCATCCCAGGTCCTACGTGTCCTTCTCAGTATTATTCTCCAGCACCACTTTTTCTTCCCAGCCCCTAAAGTGAGTGTCTCCAAAAGTTCATAATTACACCTTCTGCTGTTACCCTCTAGATTCCTCCCCTGAGGGATCCTAACTGGCCCCAAGTCTGCTGTTTCAGACCTCTCTCCTTAAATGAAGTCCTATGCCTAACAGCTTAAAGAAATGTTTAATATGAATATCCTGGTCTTAGCTCAAATTCATGTCCTAAGGCAAATTCACGTTATCCTTAAAACTTTACTCCACTGTACACACACACACACACACACACACACGGGTCTTTTAGAATCCCTCTCTGCACTCCTTCAGCACCCTGATCATTGCTCAAATGTAGCCCAGATTATCTTACATTATAATCCCATGGCAGGTATGTTTGTTTGCCTAAGTAGACTGTAAATTCCACGAGGGGCAGGAACTGTATATCTCAGTCAACATATATCCCATGCAGGCGCTCAAAAACCCTGCTGAAGGAAGGAATAAACTAATATATATGGCTGATCTCTACCAGCCAAATGGGTCATTTGGTGTCTCCACCTGCTTTGCATTTTTAGTCCCTAGTTCCCAGAACAGTCTTGTTTTGTTTTGTTTTTTTTTTGAGACAGAGTCTGTGTTGCTGTCAGTAGAGTGCCATAGGGTCACAGCTCACAGCAACCTCTAACTCTTGGGCTTACGTGATTCTCTTGCCTTAGCCTCCCAAGTAGCTGAGACTATAGGCACCCGCCGCAATGCCCAACTATTTTTTGTTGCAGTTGTCGTTGTTTAGCTGGCCCAGTTGAAACCCACCAGCCTCGGTGTATGTGGCTGCTGCTGTAACCACTATACTATGGGTGCCGAGCCCAGAACAGACTTTTCTCTGCTGTCGCACACATGGAAAAATTCTACTCACACTTCACAAGACTCAGCTTAAATTCCACCTGCACTATGAAACCTGACAACATGTCAACTGACCCCTCACTCATTAGTCTCATACCACCAGCTGATGTCATGAAAACTATCATCTTTGTAACTAAATTCCATGACTCAAAACCAAGCTCTGTGACATGACAAGGGCACTGCCAAAAGTAAATAAATAAATAACTATTAAAGAAAAAAGAAAGAAAAGGCTCTCTAAACTAGCTGCACTATGGGCAAATGCATAAAACTTTCCAAGGTTTATTTTTTTTTCACCTATAAAATGAGATAACACTACCTATCTTAGAGAATTTGGAGAAGTAAACCATCTAACAAAGTAGATGTTCAGGAAGTATGAAGGGCCTCTCCCCACACCCCCAACACCCGCCATCATTTCCCATTTACAAGCTCTTGACAGTGTATGTCATGTCTCCTCCTTCAGACTGTAACAACTGGAACTTAAGGACAGGAGTGGAATCTCTTGCATCTTTCTGTATTTTAAACACCTACTAATGTGCTTTAGTAGACACAAATGGGACAGAATAAAAATTGAGAACAATGGAGTCACATTTACAGTGGATTATAGTAATCAAGTGTAAATTGTGCCAAGACTAGAATCATAAATTTTCATCCAATTTAGCTACAGAATTAGTACATGGCACCTCTGTAATTTCACCCATGCCAAAGGCTGATTTCAACAAATGACAGGGTAAATAAAGACAAATCAATTTCTTGAGTATACAAGTTAATAAGCAGTCCTTGGTAGTAACAGTAAAGGTAGCTTAATATAAATGTTACAGTATTAGAAGGCCTTGCCTACCTGTATTTTGTTCCTAGGTATTTTTATGCAAAGATTTCCTTTTGCATATTCTTTGGCTTAGTGTAATTGTAACAGCGTTCCCTTCATACCACTTGTTAACTAAAACTAGACTGAGATTTTTATACAGGGTGTCCATAAAGTTCGTGTGCAACTTAAAAAGAGTTGACTATATTTGAGGTATTACGTCAAAATTATGTCTTAAACCAAACTTATCTTCTCCTTAAAACCTTACTTCACTATTCTTTCATTGCATGCTCACAGCGCACGCGCGCACACACATATACACACACACACACACACACACACCCTGGGCTGTTAGAATCCCTCTCTACACTCCTTCTGTACCCTGACCATTGCTCAAATAATATCAAGTCTTCAACATCCCCCCTGAAGTTACTGGAACCATTTTTTTTATCCTATCCTGATTTTACATAGCCTTTCTTTACTGTGTGTTATCTTCTTGAAGAATCAATTCCCATAGTTGGTTTCTTTTTTCTTTTAACTATTGCCCTACTTACATGTGCTAACAAGTTAGAAGAGCTGCAATTTGTTGGGTAGTAACCTCCATTCCAGCAATCAACATTTGACGAATGCTCCCAACCACATCCCTTTCCCTGCGGAAACTATCTTTTGTAGTTTCTGAAGGGAAAGAGAACTGTAGCTATAAATTTAATTTGAAAAAGCTATTACTAATGGAAGAGTGTGTACCCAATCCTTACTCTTTTGTGCTTCCAAGCTCATTTTGCTTTGTTTTGTTTTCGCATTTGGAGAGGTTTAAGATAAGAACTAGAGCACTCAGTTGTATCAGACCAAATCCATGAGAGCAGAGAATGTATATACACATTGGGTACAGCAGGAAAAAGCAAGGATTTAAAAGACTATAATCTTCTAATTGCAGTTCAACAACCTTTTATATACAGTATCTTTTGAAAAAAATCATAATCTCACTCAACTTCAACGTCCTCCTCTGTAATTGAGAGATAATCCCTGCAAAATCTCTAGCTCAGCATTTTGTTCCAAAGATTTTAAAACCATATTAACACAAATAGCACTATGTAATTATGAAACATAAGTGAATATATACATATAAATATTTTAACAACAGCAATATCATAGCCTATGGGTAGATATAAAATAATTTTCTGTGATATATTAAAGTCCCAGTTAAATCCTTCATTAGACAAACTGTTATAACAAATTCTATGTACAGTATATGCAATAAAATGTGGAGATTTTTCTCTGAAACAGATCCTAGCTTCAGAACATATGTGCACAATCTAGTTTACAATTTTTACAGCAAGCACCATTCTCTAATATGGATTTGTGTTCTTGCAAGCAAATTTTTATCTTCAAGTACAAAATACCCAGATTCTCCCCTTTTAGTTAATAAGAAACTAATGTAAAGTTCTGCAAGTTAGTTCTTCAGACTCTGTACTAAGAATTTCTACATGTGGCATATGGTCATCACATAAATCTTAACTACAATGAGTTTAGAAGTGCAAAATAATCCAGGATAACGTTATGGTTTCAGAATCCTGGATGTTAAAATAATGCCAACGATAAATCAGAAGATTCCTCAATCATTACTCACTTTCAATTTTCTAGGCAAAATATCAATATGCAGCATTTTAATTCTCCAAATAAATTAAGATCCCCTACCAACATACACACATACACACACACACACATTGTCCTACATTGTGCTTTAATGGCTTTAACTTTTCTACATGTGGCAACTATCGAAAGTCACTACGTTTGGGGCATATATATTTTGTTTTCTTTTTGCTTGCCTAGAGTCTTCTACAAGATCCTTAATATAGCACGATTCAGACATAATGTATGCTATTTGATCCTAACCACAAATTTGTAGCTGAAACGTTTTTCCCCCAAACTTTGCAAACATTCTGTGCAACCTGAATTGCTGCTGAGAAAAAAATGGATTTTAACAGTTGCTCAATGTTCATCAAAAGGTAAAAAGCATACTAAAACATATGCTCATTTGAACTCCACCCATTTTCAATTTCAACATAGCAAACCTTCTGTTTGTTCTTTGAGCAAATCCAAAACCATACATATTGGGATTGGTTATTACTGGAGATAATTTATGCAATCATCAGACAAAGATGCTAAGTTGACAAAAAGAAAACCATCCCAGTAAGCAAACCCTAACACACATGGGACACACCCTTACACCAGCAAGAACGTATAAAGGCTCATTACTGTCCTTGGTAGCAACACTCCCTGGACTGAACAGCATCACCATGTCTGTTCGATATTCAAGCAAGCAGTTCTCTTCCTCCCGCAGTGGAGGTGGAGGGGGAGGATCATGCCGAATTTCAAGCAGCAGAGGCTCCCTTGGTGGAGGCTTTAGCTCAGGGGGGTTCAGTGGTAGCTCTTTTAGCCGTGGAAGCTCTGGAGGAGGCTGCTTTGGGGGCTCAGGTGGCTATGGAGGATTAGGAGGAGGCTTTGGTGGAGGCAGCTTTGGTGGAGGCTATGGAAGCAGCAGCTTTAGTGGGGGCTTTGGGGGAGGCAGCTTTGGGGGAGGCAGCTTTGGAGGAGGTTTTGGAGGAGGTGGATTTGGAGGAGATGGTGGCCTTCTCTCTGGAAATGAAAAAGTAACCATGCAGCAACTGAATGACCGCCTGGCCACCTACTTGGACAAAGTTCGGGCTCTAGAAGAATCAAACTATGAGCTGGAAGGCAAAATCAAGGAATGGTATGAAAAGCATAGCAACTCAGGCCAGGGACAGCCTCGTGACTACAGCAAATACTACCAAACCATCGCAGACCTTAAAAATCAGGTAAGGAACATTTTAAAACCCAGCTTTCAATCTATTTCTTATCTATGCAATCCAGATAGATGAATCTTAAGCATAGGTGGGTGTTTGCTGTCTTTACCTATGCTACTTTCTTGCTTCCAAAAATAATCTAGTCTCATCAAAGGTAAATGTTTGTGAAGGCATAATCGTGGCCATCTTCTAAGTGCTGCTTTATCTTATAGGATGGCAGATTACTGATAACCTTTTGGATTTTAATGAACGTATAATGAGTCCACAGTTAAAATATCCTAGATCATTTACAAATGTAGAAACTGAAAAAACGATTAAATCACAACAAAATATTTCTCAGGCTGATAATAACTATTCAGTACCAACACTGCAAGAAACATAAATTCTCCAGTATGAAAAATGGGATGTTTGCCTCTAGAGAACTTGTGAATTACACCTCTTGTGTACCAGGTCAGAGTATACATATTTACTTAGAAGTACATATAACAAGTTAAACAAATACAAGTGTGAGTCAGTCAAAGGTTGGTAAAATACATGGAAATCATACAGTATAAAAGAGGGGAACACACACTTTCAGGAATACGTCTATATAATTCTAGTTAATTTTTAGAAAGGGATGACACAGAAATAGAAGAATAAAGAAACTTTAAGAGAATAAATGATTCCAATTTAAGTATATGAGTAAGCCTGAAATATTTCATATTAAAAATAAAAAATTCTCCCAAGATTTTGTAAGAGAACAACATAAAAACAGTTTATGCCACTATAAAAGCCCTGTCTACATCTGACCTCTTTTACAATAACTGTGCCTCTCCCTCCAGATCCTCAACTTAACAACTGACAATGCCAACATCCTGCTTCAGATCGACAATGCCAGGCTGGCAGCTGATGACTTCAGGATGAAGTAAGCTAAGTGATTGTGGTACAATACCATCACAACAAACACATCAGTTGCTTTTAACAATGATATTGGGTGCCAACAATAGCATTTCCATTTTTCTGAATTCATTCAAAGTTAAGTAGTATCAGAGTTGCCTGAGAAATTTTCAATTTTAGTATTACTTTTATGGCAATATTAAAGGAAGAAAATACATTTTAAAGTAACTGCTACCCTGCCTTGCATTAAGCCATTAATATTCCTAAGTGAATTAGTATATGATAAAAATTGCCATAATATGTGATCAACTCTATATTTGCTTTTTAAACAGTCTCTGCCCAGCTCCCTTGTAGAAGTTATATCCAATATTTTTGTCATGCTTGTTTCAGGTATGAGAATGAGGTAGCCCTGCGCCAGAGCGTGGAGGCCGACACCAACGGCCTGCGCAGGGTGCTGGATGAGCTGACCTTGACCAGGGCTGACCTGGAGATGCAGATTGAAAGCCTGACTGAAGAGTTGGCCTACCTGAAGAAGAACCATGAGGAGGTGACACAAAAGTTATACATCTTCCAGCCAAGAAAGAGTTCATTGTGGTCATGTGTAGTCATTAAATCTTTCTGTTCTTTAAATAGGAAATGAAAAATCTTGGAAATGTTTCCACTGGTGATGTGAACGTTGAAATGAATGCTGCCCCAGGTGTTGATCTAACTCAACTTCTGAATAACATGAGAAATCAATATGAACAACTTGCTGAACAAAACCGCAAAGATGCTGAAGCCTGGTTCAATGAAAAGGTTAAGTTCATCTTCTTCTATAATGAAGTTCATAGATGTTTTGTTATCATTTCAAAATTTTCTCATCTTTTTTCCTGATTTTCATATTCTAGAGCAAGGAACTGACTACAGAAATTGATAGCAACATTGAACAAATGTCCAGCCATAAATCTGAGATCACTGAATTGAGACGTAATGTTCAAGGTCTGGAGATAGAACTACAGTCCCAACTGGCCCTGGTATGTTAACTCTCATGAAATGACTTCGACTTTATCATACCAAGTTTCATGCTCATGTAAAATTATTTGATACAAGAAAAAAATGCAAAGTTTGGGATAAGAAAGAAAAAAAAAACTGAGGAGGGAAAGTACTATTTTTCCTCATAAAGGAAAGTACTATTAGTATTGATCTAAAGCTACTGAAATTAAAATGCTGCCATTAACATAAAACACAAATTCTATTCATTGTTTATTCTTCCACATGATGTCTTATTAAATAATTAAATAGGCTTCACTGTCTTCAATTGAACGAGGAAGTCTCTAAGCCACTATAAAATCCTCTTTTCAGAAACAATCGCTGGAAGCCTCCTTGGCAGAAACAGAAGGTCGCTACTGCGTGCAGCTCTCACAGATTCAGGCCCAGATCGCTAGTCTGGAGGAACAGCTGCAACAGATCAGAGCCGAAACCGAGTGTCAGAATGCCGAGTATGAGGTTCTCCTGGATATTAAGATCCGACTGGAGAACGAGATTCAAACCTATCGCAGCCTGCTAGAAGGAGAAGGAAGGTAAATCTGAAAATTGAAGAATTAGCCCAATGACTTTCATCTCAGTGTTCTAGATAGGACGGAAACGCTAGAGAGTGGGGAGAAGGGAGAGGGCAGCGTACAGAAAGGACTATGCCACCGCAGCCTCGCTTTCTCACGAATTTGGCCCAAAGATGATTCTTAGGGTTGTGTGTATTTAAAATTGTTTTTAAAGGACGGGTTTTTAAATGCACGCTGCGCACTGCTGCATTTTCTCAAAACATGTTTTGCTGAAGTAGCAATAGCCTGGAAAGCAACCACTCCGTCGGTTCCAAAGTTAGCGCTAACAGAACGTCACCTCATTTCCTTTAGTTCCGGAGGCGGATCCCGCGGCGGCGGACGCGGCGGCGGCTACAGCGGCGGAAGTTCCGGTCACGGGGGCGGCTACGGCGGCGGAAGTTCCGGTCACGGCGGCGGCTACGGCGGCGGCAGTTCTAGTGGCGGCGGCGGCGGCAGCTACGGCGGCGGCAGCTCCAGTGGCGGAGGCGGCGGCAGCTACGGCGGCGGCAGCTCGGGGGGCGGCGGCCACAGCGGCACTTCCGGCGGTGGCTACGGCGGCGGCAGTGTCTCCACCGGCGGCAACGAGTCTTCTAAGGGACCCAGGTCAGCAGAAACTAGCTGGGGTAATCAGAATCAGTTTTAACTCTCTGTGCTTGGTGGTGTTGCTTTTAAAACTCTGGAGCTGTTTGAAAAATTAAAGTCGTAGAGACAGTTCCGTTTGCATTTGTTAAAACATTGTCCTCAACGCGTTGTCTGAATCAGTGCGTTAAACATTGCTTGGGACTTTTTTTAACGTAAAGTATTTTAAGTATATTTTCTTAGGATATCTTCTTGTGAATTAGTAAGGACCCTTACGAATTGCTTAGTGTAAATTATATCTTTTTTCATTATTCACACAGATACTAACAAAACCAGAGTAATCAAGACTATTATTGAAGAGGTGGCACCCGATGGTAGAGTTCTTTCATCTATGGTTGAATCAGAAACCAAGAAACACTACTATTAAGCTGCATAAAGAGGAAAGAGTTTCCCTTCACATGGGCTGTTACATACAGATGTGTGGAAAACAGAGTCTGCAGGCAGGAAGACTCATCATTCTTAAAGGCCTGTAGGAACAGGTTCTGTCCTTGAAAATAAGGTGTCTAAAAGGTGTTTTGTGGTTTCTGTATTTCTTCTTCTCTTTACCATGAAGTGTTCTTTAATGCAAAAAAAAAAAAAATACAAAAAGCCTTTCTGTGTTCATTACTAATGGATTTCAATAAACTTTCTTACTGATGCAAACTATACAAATTTGTCAGAATTTATCTTTCATTTAGGTAATTTTTTAAATTAAAGTTTAGCAAACCATAACATTTGAAGGTTGATTTGTCCAAAAACTTTGAAGGTAAAATTATTGTCTTGATTTTTCTGAGTTTTTAATCTTATGGGTATGTTCAGACCACTGTCGGTCATCTCACTGAGTAAAAAACTCCATGACTCCCGACTCTTACTTTTTATTTAAGATAGACAATACGTGGAAATCTCCCAGGTCCCTGGATTTAAATTATTTCAATCCTGGAAATTTTGAAATAACCTCAATTAAGACCCCAAAAATAAAATTAATGGAAAGTTTCACATTTTCTGATTCCTAGAATTCTCACACTTGCCAGCCCTTATTTCCTTTTGATTATTATGTTACTTCTTCCCTTTAACTATACAGCTTAAGAGATACCTTCTAACACCAGCCCAGTAAATCACACCACCCTCAGCAAAATTATTTGATATCTATCAGATGAACGTGAGAAGCACTATCAGGACATAGTGTTGCCATTGTGACCAATGGTGTGACCTACTTTGGCCTTCCCCAATCCTCCTCAATGATCAGTACTGAAGACCTGTTACTTTCAGGATCAGCCCAATCACATTCTTCAGCCAGTAAGAATCCAGCTGACAATACTCTGCGGGGAGGTGGTGGGGGGTGATCTTATGTGGGAGGTGAGCTGGAATGCCTCAGAAACTACCTTATAGTCCCTGGTGAGTCCCTGGGATTATCCATGTCCACGAAGTAGCAGCTTTCCGTGCTATCCTTTAAGTTACATTTTTCCCCAGGATCTAAGCCCTGGTCCACATGCCATTTACTTGGCATTCTACTGGTTAGACCCTGCCTTCTGTACCCCAAATTGGTGACAGGACCCATTTCAATGGGATTGATTACCCTATAATCAAGGCTCCACAACCTACTTGGCACCAAATATTAGCACAGCCCAGAGGCTGTCAACTTTAGTTCCCATACCTCTTTGAGGCTGGATATTTGTACCACCCACCTATCTTTGGGGCCAGTCTTGTAAGGTCCACTGTGACAGTATGCCACATTGTAAAGCCTTGAAACATGTAAGTACTCTGAGCTACTGTGTTCATAGTGCTATACTGGCTGCTATTCAAAAAATACCATCTTTTAAAATAGCTAATAAAGTTAACCTATTGTATTCATAATCTGACATGGCCGTTCTTATTCTGAAGAAATGTTTTCATACTTAATAACACTGACGTGAGACAGAAGTATGTTATTAAGTACTTTCCTTTACATTAGGTAGCTGTGTTTGCTGTTTAGTTGTTTCACTTTTACCCATTCCGCCCGCCTTGCCCCAGAATCTAAGCTACTCAGATTTCTCTCTTTGGGTGGGAGGTGACCCAAATTTTCATTCCTAACACATCTGTGCATAGTGGTCCTAATTTCTTACCTTTTCAATCTTCCAAACATGCATATTAAATTGTCTCTGATAAAGTAACTTTATAAAGAACTGCTTTCTTGAGTGAACTCTAATAATTACGGTGTAATAAATACAACCTCTGGGCTTGATGCCTGTGGCTCAACGGGCTAAAGCACCAGCCACGTACACCTGAGCTGGCAGGTTCGAATCCAGCCCGGCCAACCAAACAACAATGATGGCTGCAACCAAAAAAAAAAAAAAATGGCCGGGCGTTCTGGCAGGCGCCTGTAGTCTACTACAGCTACTTGGGAGGCGGAGGCAAGAGACTCGCTTAAGCCTAGGAATTGGAGGTTGCTGTGAGCTGTGATGTCACAGCACTCTATCCAGGGTGACAGCTTAAGGCTCTGTCTCAAAAAAATAAATAAATAAATAAATACAATCTCTGAAAATTTTGATTTTAACAAGGCTATTCATGGTAAAAAATAATTATGAAATTATAAAAAATGATTAGATCAGCTCACTTTTTATTGCATAGATTTGTCATGTAATTATTAATCAAAAATTTCTGTATACATTCTTACAGATGCTAAAGTCGTTACAGAATCCTGCTATTTAAGTAAAACAGTATCCAGTGAGATAGCAAATTTGGCACCCATGTGGAATTAACCTACACAGCAAAAGCTTATTTCTCAAAAGACGTTCTCTCGTGCTGCTAAAGGCCTTAAAGCTTTACAACCTGACCTTGTGACCATGATGACTTAATATTTTGCTTGGGAGTGGAGAGTTAGCTTTGTTAGGGTCATCTTTATCAGGGAACTAGCTTGATTAAGATTAAATAGGATGCATTCAGTATTTCTCATCTAGATTGCATCCTGGGAGTGGGAATTAGAGAAAAAGCTAATTTGTGGTTATAAGCCTGCATTTCCACAACAGTGATCCCTAGACTTCCTGTGGCACTGGCATTTACAAATATAACTTTTGAACAAGTTACTTCAGCCCTCCTGAGTCTGTTTTCTTATCTATTTAATAAGGATAATAACTACTTCATACTAAATAGTTGTTAAGCTAAGCTAATACTTACAGAGCCCTTAGAAAAATGGCTACCTAGTAGCAGGTACTGAAGAAACAGTATTCTGTTCATCTTCAAAGAAATAATCCCTATTGATTAAACAAACTAGTTTCTCAAAAGATAAACATAAGCACCATTATAAATTGCTAGTCATTAACATTGGTGTGTCAGGAGGTAAAGAGCAAGGTCATGCTGCTGACCTGAGGCTGAAAACCTAAATTCCAGACAGTGGGAACAATGTTAAGCACGTATCACAAAGAATTATGGCAAATCTCGTCCTGTGAACCTGAAGTCCAATAAAATACTGCAAGAAGTTGTGGAAATATGTGTGAAGGACCAGGTGATTACCCTGAAGATTTGAGGTAATGACCATCTATCTATAAAAGCTGCAGCGACAGTCACCCTATGATGTAAACCAAGCTTTATCCTATGGTGATGAAACAAATTATCACAACAGAAATGATCCAGTCTAGAAGCCAGGCATGAAGGGTATTTTTTAAGCCAGGTTGTCCCAGAGAAAGCTGTGCTTTCTTTTTGAGTTGCCATTTTGCTCCTTGGGGTCTGTCTGTCTGTCTATCTCTCATTCTCTCTCCACACCCCAACACTGAGGAATAGATCTTTCCAGATTAGGAACAGTTAAAAAAGGAGAGAATTTTTTTAAAAAGGAAAGAATTATTGTAAATTGTATAGATATTAGGCATTATCTCAGAAAAGAATTTGGGTAGTGTTCTGAAAATACTTTTATCCTTCAGGGTTTTCGCAAAGAAAAAAAACTCACATTAAATCATTTATTTAACCTTTCCTACTCAGAATATGTTATCCTGGGAGAAGTGCTTGAGAAAGCATAAGTGAATGTGTTCAAAGACTAGCAGAACCTTGACCAAGCTAAAAAAATCCCTTAGGAAAAAGAACTCTCATTAAAAGTTAAACCTATAGAGCTTCTGTAAGGTTTTGTAAAGTAAGAAATCTGGACGGAAGAATAGAAAATGAAATGACACCAAAATGCATCTTACGATGGACTGAACAATCATCAAGATAAGAGCAAGTGGGGAATTTGAGGATGGACTTCACAGTGAATCTGTCCCTTAGTCCTACTTTCAATTCAGGAACTCAATTTTATAAGTTCTCCTGATTTTAACAGTTCAACCAGTTTACACAGGGTTCTCCCTATTATATGGTGATGGAGTTGTAGTGTAGATCTATACATTGTATACTATACAGCCATAGAAGTAACAAAACAATTGTGTAAAAATTGTTGCTGCTGATGACAATGATATGCCCTTAAAGTGCACTTAGTATGTGCCAGGTGTTATTCTGAGTAAATTAATGATACATGGATGATAGGTAGATAGATACATGGATGCATGGATGATACAGATATCCAGTATATGTAATAGGTAGATAAAAAATTCATCTAATCTTAACAGCCACTTACTTTTAATACAGAGCCAAGAGTTATGCTTTTCGAATACAAGTCTAATTATATCACTCATTTGATCAAAACTCTTCAATATCTCATTTCTTTTTTGATGTTCCCTTTGGCTGGAAAATTCCTTACCAAGATATCCACAAATCTCATTTTCTTACATCCTACAAGCCTTCCCACAATTGCCATCTTCTCCACCCCATCCTTCTATTTAAACTTTTACCCCCATCCCTCCCAACTCCCCATCTGCTCCACTTTTTCTTTTTTCCCTAGCACTGTTTCCAACATACTATACAATGTATTTATTTTTATTTATTGTTCTCCTCTCCTGGAAGGTACACTTGAAGATCTGCACCTGCCTTGTGTACCCATGTATCACAAGGCACTAGGACAATGACTGGCACAGGTCAGGTACCAAAAATATGTTGAATACTGTGATTATCCCCATTTTACAGATGAGGAAAGTGAGTCAGGGAATTTAATCACTGGAACTAACAGTCCAGGAAATGACTCATACATATGTGAATGTTAGTACATGATAAAGGGAGGATCTCAAAACAGTAAGAAAGTTAAACTTGTTCAGTAAATGATAACTTAATAAATCCCTAACAAACATTCTAAAAATAATCCAAATGAATATTGTAAATGCTCATAAAAGCAGAAAAATATTTTATATGATTACATTTTTATCTTTGTATTTTGAAATAATCATAAACTCATAGGAAGCTGCAAAACTAGTAGAGTCCAGTGTACCTTGACCCAGTTTCCCCAGATAGTGACATGGCTAGTGTGCAATATCTAATATAAATTGACACTGGTGCTGTTTAACGACAGGTCTTACTCAGTTTTCATCATTTTCTCCTGATCTGTATTCGAGTGTGTGTCTGTGCAATGGTCCCCCATATACACATTTGTTTAACCGCCCCCACCACCAAGATACAGAACTGTTGCCTAACCACCAAAGGACTCTTTCATGCTGCCTCTTTGTATCCACATCTGTGCCTCTACACTCTCCTCCCAGTCCCTTGCCCT
Source organism: Arctocebus calabarensis (assembly GCA_963573935.1). Classification (NCBI taxonomy): domain Eukaryota; kingdom Metazoa; phylum Chordata; class Mammalia; order Primates; family Lorisidae; genus Arctocebus; species Arctocebus calabarensis. The sequence goes on along the minus strand of CAUYON010205855.1, from coordinate 550 downwards.
GCCAACTACTAATCTGTTCTCCATCTGTATAGTTTTGTCACTTTGAGAATGTCGTATAAATGTAATCACAGAGTGATAAATCCATAAACTTTTAAGACCATACATTTATATCAAAAACTTTTAAGACCAAACATATGTGTACATGTTTTTGTGTGGACATAAGTTTTTATTTCCCTGGGATAAATGTCCAAGAACATGATTGCTGGGTCATGGTAGGTATATTTAGTTTTGTAAGAAACTGCCAAATTATTGTCCAGAGTACCTATACCAGCGGTTCTCAACCTGTGGGTTGTGACCTCTTTTTAACAATGAAAATACAGGCGGCCTTAGGAAGGGTGAGAACCACTGACCTAACCATTTTTTTCATTTTTCTATAATTTTTTTTTCCAATTGTATTTATCTTCATTCATTCTTTTTTTTTTTTTTTATTGTTGGGGATTCATTGAGGGTACAAGAAACCATGTTACACTGGTTGCATTTGTTGGGAAAAGTCCCTCTTACAATCGTGTTTTGCCCCCAAAAGGTGTGGCACACACCAAGACCCCAAGAC
>CAUYON010205849.1:0-14074 GCA_963573935.1 Arctocebus calabarensis | reverse complement strand
CCATCTCGTCTGGGGCTTTTCTTTCTAGGGAGATTTGTACAGTCAATGCTATTTCAGAACTTGATATATGCCTGTTCAACATTTCCACTTGATTCTGGCTAAGTCTTGGGAGGTGGCATGCTGCCAAGTATTGGTCAATTTACCTCAGATTTTCATATTTCTGAGAATAAATTTTCTTGTAATATTCATTAAGGATTTTTTGAATTTCTGAGGAGTCTGTTGTTATTTTGTCTTTACCATTTTTGATTGATGAAATAAGAGATTTTACTTTTTTTTTCCTGGTTAAGTTAGCCAAAGGTTTATCTATTTTATTGACCTTTTCAAAAAACCAACTTTTTGATTTGTTGATCTGTTGAATAATTCTTTTTTCCCACTTTTTTTTGAATAATTTTTTTGTTTTCAATTTCATTTAATTCTGCACTAATTTTATTTCTTTTCTTCTGCTTGGTTTGGGATTGGAATGTTCTTCCTTTTCCAACTGCTTGAGATGTCCCATTAATTTGTTGAATTCCCCTCTTTCCGTTGTCTTGATTGAAGGCTTTCTGAGCTATAAATTTCCCTCTTAGGACTGCTTTTGCAGTATCCCAGAGGTTCTGATAGTTCATATCTTCATTATCGTTTTGTTCCAAATATTTGGTAATTTCCTTCTTGATCTTATCTATGACCCATCTATCATTCAACATAAGGTTATTTAGTTTCCATATTTTGTATGAGTATGCAAATTCCTGTTGTTATTAAGTTCAACTTTTATTCCATGATGGTCCGAAAAGATGCAAGGAATAATTTCTATTCTTTTAAATTTTTTGAGCTTTGATTTGTGACCTAAGATGTGATCTATTTTGGAGTATGTTCCATGGGCTGATGAGAAGAATGTGTATTCAGTTTTGTTAGGAAGAAATGTTCTGTAGATGTCTGTTAAATCCAAATGCTAAATGGTTAAGTTTAGATCTAAGATTTCTTGCTTAGCTTATTATTGGAGGATCTATCCAATACTGTTAAAGGGATGTTAAAATCTCTGACTACTATGGAGCTAGTGGAAATCAAGTTGCTCATGTCTGTTAGAGTTTCTTTTATAAATTGAGGTGCATTTTTGTTAGGTGCATAAATATTAATAATTGAAATCTCATCATATTGAGTATTGCCCTTAAGAAATATGAAGTGTCCATGCTGATCTTTCCTCACTTTGGTTGGTTTAAAACCTATTGCATCTGAAAACAAAATTGCCACACCAGCTTTTTTCTGATTTCCATTTGTCTGGAATATAGATGACCATCCCTTCACCTTGAGTCTGTATTTATCTTTTAAGGTAATATGAGATTTTTGTATGCAGCAGATATCTGGCCTAAGTTTTTGTATACAGTCAGCCAGCCTGTGCCTCTTTAGAGGACAATTTAAGCCATTCACATTTATTGAGACTATTGATAGGCCTGGGAGAATTTTGGGTATCAAATTTATTGAGAGACCAGTGGACATTTTTGATCCTTTCACCATTGTGGGAGATGGAATTTGATCAAATGTTTCAAAGTGAGTTTACTTTTGTGGTGGAGAATTGCACTGGTCATTATGGAGGATAGGTCTGAGGATATCTTGGAGAGCTGGTTTAGTTATGGCAAATTTCTTCAACATGTGAATGTAATTGAAATATTTAATTTCTCCATTATAAATGAAACTCAGTTTAGCCAGATACAGGATCCTGGGTTGGAAGTTATTTTGTTTTAGGAGATTAAAAGTTGCTGACCATTCTCTCTAGCTTGAAAGGTTTCAGCAGAGAGATTTGCAGTCATTCTAATATTCTTCCCCTTGTAGGTTATGGTTTTCTTGCGTCTGGCTGCTTTCAGAATTTTCTCTTTCATATTAACTTTAGTGAAGTTAATTCTGATGTGCCTGGGGATGTCTTATTTGAGTTGAGTCATGCTGGGGTTCTGAAACTGTCTGCTATCTGAATTTCAGAATCCCTTGGTGTGTCTGGAAAGTTCTCTTTTATAATCTCATGAAGAAGAGCCTCTGTGCCTTGCAAAGCTACTTTGTCGCCTTCGGGGATCCCTATAAAGTGAATATTGGTTTTCTTTGAATTATCCCAGAGCTCCCTGAGAGGGTGATCCGTTTTGCCCTCCGCTTTTCTTCCTCTTTGAGCATTTAAGAGTGTTCAAAAGCTTTATCTTCAATGTTGGAAATCCTTTCTTCTGCCTGCTCCATTCTGTTACTGAGGGTTCTACTGTATTTCTCATATCTTGGAGGGCCGCAACTTCTTTTTTCAATGTGTCTAAATCTTTGATCTTTTGTCATTGAATTCACTGAATTCTTGAAACACCTTTTGAATTATTCCTAGAATTTCTGACTCCAACTTTACTTCCAATCTGTTGATCTTATTTGCCATCCAAATTATAAATTCAATATCTAACATCTCTGCCTGGTTCAATATCATCATCCTCTGGTTTGGCTGATTTGTCATTCTTTGGCTGAGGGGGGTTTGAACTGTTCTGATTATTCATGTGGCCAGAGTTTTTCAGCTGATTCTGCTCCATGATTGTTTTTCACTGTCTAGCTAGATGAGCAAGTAAGGTGAAATTGGATTGGAGACTTCTGGTGTTGTGGTTGACCAGCCCTTCACTAAGAAACTGGGTCTGGTGACTGCAGCTTTTCCTTTACAATTTTGCAAAGGATCTGTATAGTACTGTAGTCTGTGACTCTAGAGTCCTGATTGGTGTATTGGGGGTAGGTGGCTCTGTCTTGTATTCAGCTGATCTCTGTCCAATCCTAGTAAATCAGTGACTCTGTTGCAGTCTCTGCTTTGAAAAAATACAAGCACCTAGGACATCCCATCTCCGACAGGTAATACATGGATGAGGATAATCAAACCTTCCCACTACAATAAAACCAGGGTATCACCTTTGAGGAACCTCGAGTGATTTGTCCAGTTCAAGAGTTCCAAACCAATTATCCCAAACAGCACCCACTCTCTAGTTGGGGAGTTCACTAGGTCTCCAGCAACTAGATATTAGGAGTGTACTGGTAGCTCAAGTGTGGCTTGAGCACTTCTAGTGGTCTGAGGACTCAGATAAAACCGTCCAGTGGAAGGTTTGGAGCAAGAGAGTTTATGACTCTTTCCCCACCTTGTTCACCCTTCTCCACCAGACTCTGGTAACCCCAGTATCTGGTAGCCCCACTGGCAGTCTCTGTTAACCCAGTCTCTGTGGCCCTGTTCTGTCCAATTAGCAAATGTGCCAGGACTATGTTCCTGTCAGAATCAAAGTAGGGTCACTGCCTTCTCCTTGTGGTTACCACCCTCTGCCACCATCCAGCAGGGGCAGTTGATGACTGCTTGCCTCAGGCACTCAATGGCAGCTGGAGAAAGTTCCACCTGAGCTCAGTCTAAACCTGAGTATATCCTGACAGCAAAAGAACTTCTCCATCAGCCACCACACCTTTGTTGTTGCTTTTCTGTAACTCTGGTTACTCCTATAGGGTGAGGTCTGGTTCTCTCTGGCAGACCACAGAGTTTGGGAGATGACTTTCTCAAATTAGACCCTGGCCAGATCACTCTATTAATGCTGGTGTTGTGTGGGAGGTGTCTCTCCTTGGGTTTGTGCACCTCAGCAGTTCCTGGGTCTCCAACTGGGAACTCCAGTCCTCCACGGGGGAGGGGCTGGATGCTGCCGCCATTGGCACCCCTTTAACAGTGGCGCGAAAATTTCTCTAGCAAATTCTGTGGCTCCAGGTTAGATTTTAAGTTCAGGAATCCAGGTGCTCATTGTATATCTCTTGCTGCCTGTCCACACCAGCTTTCCACATGGAGGAAGATCCAGACAGCCTCTCTCTCACCTGAAGGTTTGGGAGAGTTGTGCTAGACATCCATCCCGTCCACCATCATCGTCATTTTATCTTTTAATCAGTTTTTGTTTGTAAGTATGAAGTCATTTGTTTTATAGCTAGCTAGCTAAATGTACTTATTTTAATTGTGAATAGGAAGTTTTTCATAGTTACTCCTTCATTTTTGATTCTCATTCCTCTAATTACTTTTTACAAATCTAATAGCATGAATAATATCTCCATCACAATCTTAAGTATTTGTAGACATAGAATTTTTATATTACTCTCTATTTTAGTGGAAAAACCTTTAGTATTTTTTTCATTAAGTAAGTCATAGGATTTTGTATTTAGACAATATAATTAATTCCTACTTTATTGAGTTTAAAAATATGTGTGGGCACTAGATTTTGTTGATATTTTTCCTGCAGTTATGGGGATTTGTCACATGACTTCTTTTACAATAATAAGACAGATTATATTTGTGACTTATGAATAGATTATCTTTGCATTCCTAGAGTAAAGCTCGTTTGGTCAACTTTTATGTTAATATTTTACTTAAAGTTTTTTCTTTTTCTTTTTTTAAATCTATTTTCCTAAGTGAGATTTTGATGTAATCATCATAGAAAAGAATACATTTCCCTCACAAAACAAGGTTTGAAATTTTCCTTTTTAAAATTCTAGTATAGTTTAAGTATCGTTGGAGATACCTAATTTTAAAAGATTTGGGAGAATTTCATTGTGAAATCATTTATCTCTGATGTGTTGTTTTGTGTATGAGTCTATGAATTACTCTATATTTCTTTCTTGGGACTAGACATAATTAACTTTTCTGTCTTTAAGGGGTAACTTTTGCTCAGGTATATTTTTATGAGAAATATCTACTTTCATTTATGTTTTTAAATTTATTTATATAGATTCACATGACTGTGATCTCAGTTAATTTTTTTCTTTTTTGTAGTTATTTCCTTCTGGTCATTTTACGCTTTCTCCCTTTTTTCTTGAATAGGTTATGTAGGATTTTTCTATTTTTTTGATTCTTTTTAGAGAATCAGATTTTAGATGTATTTATTAGTTATTTCTTCACTTAATATTTTTTAATCTCAATAATTTCTAATTTTGTTCTTATTAATTTCTTCTTTCTACTTTGAGTTTTTTTTTCTTTTTTAAAGACAGAGTTTCACTCTGTTGCCAAGGCTAAAGTGTCATGGCATCATCCTATCTCACAGCAGCAACCTCAAAATCCTGAGTTCAAGTTATCCTTCTGGCCCAGTCTCCTTTTTTATCTGAGACTACAAAAACACACCCCAATGCCTGGCTAATTTTTCAGTATTCAGTAGAGATAGGGTCTTTTTCCTGCTCAGGCTTGTCTCCAACTTCTGAGCTTAAGCAATCCTCCTGCCTCTACCTCCTGTGCTAGGATTTCAGGTGTGAACTACTGTGCCTGGTCTATTTTCGTTCACTTTTTATTTTACTCTTCTAGTTAGGTACTTGATTTATTTTTATATTTTTTCCTTTATCGAGTTAGTATGTAATGTTGTAATTATTTCTCTGATAACCAATTAAACTCCATCCCATAAATTCTGAGTTGTTATTAAATGCACTATTAGAGTTAGTTAGGTTTAGAGGATCAAGTGATCTATGTGTTAGAATATTTATGCTTCAATAGCAAATCACAGTGCTGGCAGGAAAACTTGTAGCAGTTCAAATTAGAGATTATGAGAACCCAAGTCAAAGTGCTGGAGGAAGTAAAGGAGAAGAAGAAATAGGTGTTAATATTTTAGGTGTAGATTTGACAGGATGTAGTTATTAATTAGATGAGGGAAGAATAAAAAATAATTCCTTTGAATTTGGGTTTGAGGTCTGTTATCCAAACTGGAAAATTCAGTCAGGAGAAGAAACAAGTATGAGGACCACAATTTGATAGGTGAGCAATAATAATTTTGGTGTGGTTTTTTTGTTAGTTAGTTTGTTTTCTTTTTTTGAGACAAAGCCTCAAGCTATTGCCCTGGGCAGAGTGTGGTAGCATCACGGCTCATTGCAACTTCCAACTCCTGGGCTCAAGCCATTTTCCTGCCTCTGCCTCCCAAGTAGCTAGGACTACAGGCACCTGCCACAATGCCTGGCTATTTTTTGGTTGTAGCCATCGTTGTTGTTTGGCGGGCTGATCTGGATTAGAACCCGCCAGCTCAGGTGTATGTAGCTGGCGCCTTAGCAGCTTAAGCCATAGTCACCGAGCCATAATTTGGTTTTTTGAGCATGTTGAATTTGAAATGCCTGAAAAACATTCAAGCAGAAACATCTAGTTGGCAACCTTATTCTAGAGCCCAGGAGACAAGTCTGAAATGGATTTGTGGCTTCAGATGTAATAGCTGAAGTTGCATGTGATCATAATGAGAGAGGATACCTGAGAAGGGTGAGGTCTAGGAGAACAGATCTTTTCAAGGAGACCACAAGGTCCTCTCCATGGTGACTCAGCTCTTAGAAATTTGTTAACTTAACTTCCTGGAAATTTCCAAGTTCTATGAAATCATGTAGTGCTATAGGAGCTGGAATAGCATCTCCCACTTGATTCAAAGTGGCCAATGAGAAAAGTACCTGTAGGGTAGAACTTTTTGACTGTTGATAAAAAGGGAAATATCAAGTCAGATGGGAAGCACAGCCATTTGGAATTCTTCTGTGCCATAATTCCTGGCTGGTGAATAAAGCCCTTCCTCTTATAAATGTGGTGTTTGGGTTCTCATTCTCTCCATTGGGCCTCATTTTCCTGCAACAATGAGGCCATTTAAATCTGTATGGTGAGAAGTAGAGTCTGGTTAGAAACAAGTCTCCTGACCTTAATGCTGATTTTTCTTTAAAATATGACCCTCATCAGGATCATAAAGTTTGAGAACACAAAGCCAAATGTCATCCTCTTTGAATCTTTTGAGTGAGAATGATCTGTTCAGTGTCTAAAGGGAACTTACTTTAAATATACTAATTAGAAAATAAATAAGATTTAATTGGAGTAATCTCAGAGGAAGCTGTATTCTAAGTCAGTCTTGATTTCTTGACGAATTGGCTTAGTGAGATAATAATGGAAGAGTAAATAGGATTTAGGTTCAAATTCCTCTGGGTTAGTTCTGCTGAGAAATGCTTATTCAAATACATATTAAGTTAAGGAAGTGAATCACTAAGAGAGATGTGACTTGAGGTTTAAGAAAATTAGGGAGGGGTGAGACATGGTGGTGAAAGAACTTTTAATGTTTTGATGTCCTTGGACACATTTTGATTTAGGATTAAATTTCAAAAGAGGTCTTGGCCAATCAGTGACAGAGTGTTTCCTCTGAACTGCCTGGTCTGAAGCCATGGAGTGTAAAGGAATGGCAACACAGCATGGTGAGCAGGCAGTGCAGTGTGACTCCTGTGCCTTGGGGTAGAGGAGGACTAGAAGGCATACTTTTTACTACGGCACAAAATAGCAGCATCTCTAAATATAAATTTTGGTTGTTGTTGTGGTTATTGTTCTCAATTTTTTTTCTTCCTTTAGCATTCTTCATTCTGTTGCTGTTTCCTTCTTTCATATGGTAGCCAGAAGAAAGTAATTTTCTTAAACTTTAGTCTTTTTGACTCTTTTGTTTCTTATTTAATAAACACTGGCACTTATATGCTTACTCTTTTGTTATCTATTTAATTTTATCTTTAGACTTACCCCATAAGGAGGAATTACTAGTGCTATTTAATATATGAGGAAACCAAATAATAGATTTTTAGTTAACATGGCGAGTGCATTGTATATCTGGAATCTGAATGTATATATTCTGATTTGAAGATACCTGTTTTACTTGATTGTATTGACCTTTATACGTAAAGCAAGTAAAAATGAAGAAAAATAAGATAGTGGAAGGGAAACACATTATTTCAAAGGAGTTTCCAAGAATCAGAAAGTGGATCTTGAGCTTCCATAAACTCCTGATTCACTTTTTTCGCTAGAGAACAGTTTCTCATATGACTTGTAGGGTATTGTGATTTAGGGAAATCAAGTCACGATTTTTTTGTTATAACATAAAAATATTTAATAGCTTAAAAAAATAATACTCTTTGGGCAAGATCAATGAATTTCTTTTAACTTTATATGTTCTCTTAAAGGGGTCATAGCTATGAGTGATTAGGTGAGCAACCATAAATCATAGACATTGAAATAATGAAAGTTGTGAACATAAATGTTTCAGTGAATACCAAGTCATATCAAATAGTGCTTTGGAATTCCAAGGTGAAATATAATCCTATAGTGTGAGGAAAGAAGTCTGTGAGTGAGCAATAGTTATAAGTGGTCGGCTTGGCTTTTATATTTGAAGGGTGAGCAAAACATTAAGGCTGTTGTGTATTAGTCAATCCAGAAATTGCAAGAGAATGGCTGTTTTATGCCAATAAATTGTCCCCTTTTTTCCACTTCATGCCTTTTTTCTTGTTCGGTGTATATATATTATGTATTATCACATGTACAGAAGACTTTTCAACTTAAAAGATTCTGGTCCTGCTGCTTGGATAACACAGAAGATTATACCAACCATAATATAGACACATACCAGACACTTGACCCCTAAAAGAGAGTCACAGGCTATGGCATATTTAAACACAGTGAAAAGTGAAATTAACAGCCAGCATGCTTTTGAACAAATGTGCATTGTTGTCACAATTGAAACCACATGCTGAATAATAGAACATAGGTGTAACCTAACTGAGAATGTGTAGACATTTAGAAACATGATGTATATTATTATTATTTTTTATTTATATTATGTCTGTGAGGCTTGGGGACCCCTCACTTTTCTTAATGGAAGTCAGCAACATAAGCCTAGCTATATGGTTGGAGCTGGGTGTTAAAGGACCAGGATCCCTCTAGCTGCTGGGACTTTGGAATGATTTCAGCTGCTATAACAAGCACCTAAGGACCTGATCTTCCAAAACTATGTCAAACCTGAACTTATCTAGGAGCTAAACATCACAGCCTGATGAGCTAGACATTTCTGAATGTAAAACAATTTTGGTGGCTATTTATTACTTTATAGAAAAATTAGCTGTAGATAATAGTATGAAGTGATATTGACCAAGCTAGATGTTTCAAGCTTCCTGTAGTTTGAAATAACATGTTTATTCTTCTAAGCTCCCAATTTTTCAGCTCTAGTGCATCCATTTGTTTTTTGTTTATAGGCAATATAAATTAAGACAACTTAGATATGTTGAATTTTCTCTGCAGACAGTTGAGAATGGTGAATAATTTGTGTGTTCTAATATATGCAGTAACAGTCGGAGTAGTCTGGAGATACCCTTGGTAATTTCCTTCTGTTTCTTTTCTATATCTTTATGTGTAGTCAGCCATAGAAGGCTTCACAGGAAAGAGGAAGAGAGAACACAAGGAGCGTCTTGTGTTGGCGGCATTCCTCTTGTTGTGGAAGGAGTGTGTGTTCTGTGGGGATAGTGTAAACTCCTGCAGGAGAAAAGAACCAAAGGTACCACTTGCTCCCATTCAGTATATTTTCTTCTCACACAATTCTGGGATTACCACTTTCTCTAGGTAAAAGGAAAGGCTGAGGTTATATACCCAATCTCTCTGGTAGTAGAGTGCTCTGACTTCATTTTACACCTATAGCCTATTTCACCATGGATAATATTTATAATTCACTTTAAATATTATACCAGGGAACCTTTTCTTGCTTTCTGGATGTTTGTTTATTTATTTATTTAACACATATTTAAAGGCTTACTTTAAGTATGAAAAGTGCTAGTTTTGGGGGGAGGAGATGAATGATTATAATACATGGTACTTTTCTTCAGGTGTCTATTCACTTAAAGGTGGGGAAAAAACACTATATACTCATAATAATAAATTATACACCAAAAAATGAATTCACAAAGCAGCATTAATTGAATAGAGTGGAAAATGAGTTATGTGAATTCAGAGACAAAGGAGAGTTAAGATTTCACTTTAGATGGAAATTATTCTTGAGGAGAAGGATGGTGCTGTGTCTTAGTGGCTCTGTAGGATTGAATGGGAAGAGAAGACTGAGGCTCCTTCTAAGATTTTGAAGTGATAGCCAAGCTGTAGAGGTAAAAAGAGCATTACACAGTCAGGAAAGTATAAGCAGATGAGTTTCAGCAAAGGGAATATTTATAATACTTATTCTTTAGTGTCAGCAGCAGTCCTACTACTCTATACAAAGTGCTTGATGTATAAAGATGAAAAAGAAGAACATGGTCTCTACTATCAAAGAGGTTATAGTCTGGTGGATGATGTGAGTAATAAGCATGGGAACCCACAAATTTGTGAAATAATGATAAATTGGGCAGCAATTATTATAAAACATAGGGTTATATGCATAAAAATGGAAAATAAAATAACTTTATATGTGTATTAGGGCACAGAAGAGGCAATGCAATATTGTATAGTCAGTTGACCTTAGTTCAAATCCTAGCTTTGCAATTTTTTTTGGCTATAGGGGTTGGTAAGTTACCAAACCTTTCTGAACATAGGTTTCCTAGGTTTCCTCCTTTGTTAATTGGAAATAATACTATCTACCTCATAGGATTATCATAAAAATGCAATGAAATAATGTCATTTATTGTTTAAAATACCCCAACACGCATGGTTTTTGGCACAAAGGAGATAATAAATATTAAAACTCATCCTTTGAGTCAAAGGCAGGTAGATTGCTTGAGCTCATGAGATCAAGACCAGCCTGAGCAAGAGAGAGACCTTGTCTCTACTAAAAATAGAAAAACTAGTCAGGCATTGTGGCAGGTGTCTATAGTCCCAGCTACTTCAGAAGGTGAACTAAAATGATAGCTTGAGGCCAGGAGTTTGAGGTTGCTGTGAGCTATGATGCTACAGCACTTTACCAAGGGCAACAGAGTGAGACTCTGTCATGTACAAACAAACAAACAAATAAATAAAATCATCCTTCATTCATGTCCAGGGAAATAAGGAAATATTACTTATTACTTTTTCTGTTAAGACAAAGACTCTGAAATCTTTATAATGAATATGAATTAACATGGTAAATTAATGAATCACAGTTGGCTTTTCAACACTGATTATATTTTACTTGCTAGGATGGTGGTGGATTGGCTAATAGACCAGTCTTAGTAAGTAATCATAGAATCTGAACAATCTTGTCATAGAGACCAAACAAATACTTATGTGGTCTCTACTAGTCTACTTTAGTAGAGAATATATGTATTATCTACTATTATTTTTGCTGTGACAAGTATATGTTTTTTTGGGGGAAGTGAATATAAGACGTTTTTGATAAAGATTTGAGGGTGGCAGCTAATTTAGAAGGTGCAGTTTTTCGTTTCATCATAGTAATAACAACACATAAAACCTCCATTATCTCGAAGAAGTTGTTTTCTTTGCTTCAGGTATACTGAAGCAGGTTCAACTTATTAGGATGCTGAAGTGTTCATTCTTTTTTAATCAAAGTGGGTTTTCCAAAAATTTGATGGGAAAAATATCACCTTGTCCAACTTGACCTGTCGTGTTCCAGTTGTATGTTGAAGAAAGCCCACTATTGTCAGTAGGACACTGAGGTTGGTGGGTGGTTAGTGTTCAAAATAGGACATTGTTTCTGATGCACTTGGAGAATAACTGAAGAAAAAAAATTGTATGTTGATCTTCATGGTGCCATTATTTTCCTTTGGTGGTATCTGACAGGAAGTTATTGCATCTGGGCAAATGTGGTTCTGCTGTTGTTGGAGATACCAAGAAATTAGAGAGGCAGTTTCATTAAAAAGTGGGGTTTAAAGCTAAAGAGCAATGGAACATCAAGAACTCATGAATCTGGGAGAAGGTTTTATGGTTTCCAATTGGTCTGGACTATGATTCTCAAATTGAATGTCAGAAATCAAAATGGTAAATCAACAAAATATTACCAGAACTATTTTGCTATCAAAAGAAACTTTGATTTGTCCTTCACACAATAAGATTTTAGTCTCTGCTGGTGACTAATATTCTGTTTTGATTTAGTTCACATGTAGGCATGATACTTCCTCCTTCCAGAAAGGATTTATGATAGACAGTGGACATAGATTTGTTAGGCTGTTAACCAGGAAAAGACCACTCAGAACTTCCAACATATTTTGTGACACTGGATATCAAGAATTAGTCATATTCTTATTTCTAGATCTCGTGCTTTTATTTTTCTGTCTTTCCTTAATGATTTCCAGCTGTTTCTTGTCCCCTGGCCTCTTCTCTTGGCCTTTCCATTCCATGTGGTCACTAACCACGAACACTGGGCTCAGCAATAGCTTTGTTCTGAGGGAATGAGAAGTGCTCTGAAGTGGACATTGACACCAGATTTAAATGGAAATAAGCAGGCTGCTATTCTTGTTTAAACCAAGTGCAGTAAAACAGAAAAATAAATGGCTAAAAATAAATGTGAATGAAATATTTTCCTTATAAAAGCTCGTACTTAATCTGACCAATAAAATCTGTAATAATTTTACCACTGAAATGCAAATCCTAAAACAAAATACACATGTAAGTATTTTAACTAACCTGTCAAAAAATAGACATAATTTTCCATCAGTAATTGAAATGTTTTGACCAGGACTCAGTTGTGAATTAGGCATAGGTTAATTTCCACTTACTACCTGATCTGAAGCATATCTGTTCAAAATGATTGATGAAGCCTGTTCATTTGGACACATACCCTTCTCATGCAAGTGTTAAAATGAGAAGTAGTAATGATAAGGAGATAAACACATAAAGAGGAGAATTTGTGAGTGGGTTTCTTGAACAAGTGAAATATTTTAACAAGTATCTGGAAGGCAGAAAGATGGAGGAGTGATGATTAGAAGAATAGAATTGAGGAAAACAATTCAGCCTAGAAGACAAGCAGAGGGACAGTTCATCTCTGTATTTCTAAGTACAGTGATATGCTACACAATGATGTTTAGGTCAGTGATGGAGCACATACATGGTGGTAGTCCCATAAAATTATGATGTCATACTTTTATTTTCTGCATGTATAGTTTTTATGTTTCAATATGTGAGATACCCAAAATGCTTACCATTGTGTTATAAGCAATTAAACAATTATAATAGCTTCCTATGGTTATCAGAATAAGCAGTTGGACAGAGAATGTATTCATTCAGTACAGTGCTAAGGAGAGCCCTGACCATATGCCGTACATTGCCAGCTTCTCTTTGTGTCTTTATTTGATAAAAAGAGAGTAAACTGGCTCTTTGGCCTCTTCTTACTATGGATAAGGGCACTTTATGAGAACTCTACCCTTATGATCTAATTACCTCTCAAGCATCCTACCTCCGAATTCCAGTTACATTGGGGATTAGATTTGAACATACTAATTTTGGGAGGGATACATTTACTCAATAACAGTACTGTTCTCTATAATCCTTTTGGGTAGTTCTTTCCTTTGGCTTTGAATTTCTCACAAATATGTACTGATCGGGATTCATAAGATTGTTTAAGGGAACTCCTTATAGATACTTGGAACTTTTTCCATAGGCAGTGTCTCTTTTTCAGTACCCTGTTTTGTGACTTTTAGCTACCTTGGACTCCTTGGACTCTCAATTTCATCATCTCAGCTCAGAAAATCTTGGCCTTTGCATGGGTCCCCTCCTCAACTTATTGCCTTGAGACTCCAAAAAGTCTCAAGGCAATAAGTTCTGGCAGTTGAAGAACTCACCTCATTTTGTTTTCCATCTGCTAAGTATCACTGTCCTTTGTTGTTGGATGTCAAATGTCTTGAATCTTTTGTTTCACATATTTTTTTCAGTTTTTCCTGTTGTTTTAGGTGGGAAGATAAATCTAGGCCTTATTAGATCATTGTGGCTAGAAGCAGAAATCCTGTGTTTCTTATTAAATGATTACAAAAAGGAAATCACTACTGTAATCTTTAGGATCAAAAATCGAAGATCAGCAAAAGAGAAAGCATCAGGTCCAGATGGTTCACTGGTCAAATCACCAACATGTAACAATGAAATTATGCTGATTTTCTACAGTCTTTTTCACAATATAGAATCAGAGGGAATACTTCCTAACTCATTCTTTATTTTATTTTATTATCTTTATCATTAAATCATAGCTGTGTATAATAGTGCAATCAAGGGGTACAATGTGCTGGTTACATATACAATCTTAACTATTTTCATCAAACTGATTAACATAGCCTTCCTGGCAATTTCTCCATTATTATATGAAGACATTTGTATTCTGCGTTTAGCAAGGTTCGCCTGTACCCTTCTAAGATGCACCATAGGTGT
>CAUYON010205848.1:0-44332 GCA_963573935.1 Arctocebus calabarensis | reverse complement strand
ATTATCTTACTTGTTTTTATTCGTTTTTCTTAAATCAATGCTCTCATTTATTTCAATATTTAATATTAGAAGTGTTTTGGGTCTTCGTATTTAGAAGTTTGGTGAAGCTTCTGTGACCAAAAATATGCTATATTCTTGCTTATATCAATTACTTTCTGTTTTTTTTTTTTTTTTTTTTTTTTGAGGCAGAGCCTCAAGCTGTTACCCTGGGTAGAGTGCTATGGCGTCACAGCTCACAGCAACCTCCAATTCCTGGGCTCAAGCAAGTCTCTTGCCTCCGCCTCCCAAGTAGCTGGGACTACAGGCGCCCGCCACAACGCTCGGCCATTTTTTTTTTTTTTTTTTTTTGCAGCCATCATTGTTGTTTGGCGGGCCCAGGCTGGATTCGAACCCGCCAGCTCAGGTGTACGTGGCTGGCGCCTTAGCCCATTGAGCTACAGGCGCCGAGCCTACTTTCTGGTTTTGTTAAACATTGTTTTACTTAAAGTCACAGTTTCCAAGAACCTATCAAAGATTTTAAGTGAAGACAACTGTAATTAACTGAGATATTTACATCTCTTCTTCTTTTATAAATATACTATTGAGAAAACTTTTATATGTGGCAAGTTTTATCATTTGCAATACAAAAGTGTAAAAGTCTTCTTCTTTTTTTTTTTTTTTTCTTTTTTTTTGTAGAGACAGAGTCTCACTTTATCGCCCTGGGTAGAGTGCCTTGGCGTCACACTGCTCACAGCAACCTCCAGCTCTTGGGCTTAAGCGATTCTCTTGCCTCAGCCTCTCTAGTAGCTGGGACTACAGGCGCCCGCCACAGCGCCCAGCTATTTTTTTGTTTTGCAGTTCGGCCGAGGCCAGGCTTGAACCCGCCACCCTAGGTATATGGGGCCGGCGCCCTACTCGCTGAGCCACAGGAGCCGCCCTTCTTTTTTTTTTTTTTTTTTTTTTTTTTTGAGAGAGAGAGAGAGAGTCTCACTATGTCGCCCTCAACACAGGGCCGTGGCTTCACAGCTCAGCAACTTGAAACTCTTGGGGGACAGCTGGGACTACAGGCGCACACCACCATGCCTGGCTATTTTTAGAGATGGGGGTGGGGTTGGGGGGTGGGGATGTCTTGGTCTTGCTCAGGCTGGTCTCGAACCTGTAAGCTCAGGCAATCTACCCTCCTCGGCCTCCCAGAGTGTTAGGATTATAGGTGTGAACCACCATGCCCGTCCAAAAGTCTCGTTTCAGAAGGAGGTCAGAGCCAGAGGGCTTCCATTTGTCTATAAATCTCTTACTTGCCAACATTAACAAACACCATCTAATAACTTCATTAACTAAATGATCATGCTCAGAAAGCAAACACTCCCTTAAGAAAACATGTTATATAGGCTGGGTGCCTGTGGTTCAACCGGCTAAGGCACCAGCCACGTACACCTGAGCTGGAGGGCTCAAATCCAGCCCGGGCCCGCCAAACAACAATGATGGCTGCAACCAAAAAATGGCTGGGCATTGTGGCGGGTGCCTGTAGTCCTAGCTACTTGGGAGGCAGAGGCAGGAGACTCACTTGAGTCCAGGAATTGGAGGTTGCTGTGAGCTGTGATGTCATAGGACTCTATCCAGGGAGATATCTTGAGGCTCTGTCTCAAAAAAAAAAAAAAAAAAAGAAAAGAAAACATGTTATAGATTATCATTTGCGGCATGAAAACACCACTTGATCAAGAGAGAATGTATATCCAGTATTTTCATCAGTAATGCATATGTTCAATTCATTCAACATATCATATTTGAGAATTTACTCTCAGACAGGCATTAGGCAGACAGCTGGAAAAGATAACTGTCACAGATTTTGCTGTGAAGAATTAGGAATTTAGATCAAGGATCTTTTGTAAGTCTGGCAATTAGAATTTATACCCAGCTATTCTAAAGGTAAGATTATGCCAATAATCTTGGGATAGATGATAACATTCAACTTTTATTTTGAGACAGTTTCACTTTGTCACCCTCGGTAGAGTGCTGTGGTATCATAGCGTACAGCAACCTCAAACTCTTGGGCTCAAGTGATCTCTTGCCTCAGCCTCCCACGTAGCTGGGTTACAGGCACCCTGCCATAAGGCCTGGCTATTTTTTTTGTTGTTGTTTTTTGTTTTTTGTTTTAGACAGTGTCTCAAGCTGTTGCCCTGGGTAGAGTGCCATGAGATCCTCATAGCTAACAGCAACCTCCAACTCTTAGGCTCAAGTAATCCTCTTGCCTCAGTTTTTCTATTTTTAGTAGTGACAGAATCTCACTTTTTTTTCTTGAGACAGAGTCTCCCTTTGTCACCCTGGGTAGAGTGCTGTGGTGTCACAGCTCACAGCAACCTCAAACTCTTGGGCGTACGTAATTCTCTTGCCTTAGCCTCCCAAGTAGCTGAGATTACATACACCCACCACAATGCCTGGCTCTTTTTTTGTTGCAGTTGTCATTGTTGTTTAGTAGGCCCGGGCCAGGTTCAAACCCACCAGCCTCGGTGCATGTGACTGGAGCCCTACCCACTGAACTACGGATGCTGCTGGGGATCTCACTTTGGCTCAGGCTGTCTCAAACTTGTGAGCTCAAGCAATCCATCCACGTTGGCCTCCCAGAGTGCTAGGATTACAGGCATGAGTCACCACACTCAGCAGACATTCAACTTTTAATAATAATTTTAGAAACTAAAAGAAACAGATATTTTGTCTAGTTTCTTTAAGAGTTTCCTTTTGACCACCAAATCATAAGGCCCATGTTGCCAAGCAGTACACAGTACTAAAGCCAAGTGCTCCATTTCATCCTGTAACTTGAATGTGGTAGGCAGAATAACAACCCCTAAAGATACCCACATTCTAATCCCCAGATCCTGGACATGCATTACTTCCATGGCATGACATGGCAAAAGGGACTTTGTAGGTGTGAATAAATTGTTGAAGAGGGGAGATTTTCCTGAATCATCTGAGTGAGCCCAGTGTAATCAGTCTTAGGGGTTCTTATGAGAGGGAGGCTAGAATCAGAGAGAAGATGTAAGGACACAAGCAGAGATAGAGATTGTTAGAGATACAGTTTTGAAGATGGAGGAAAAAAAGGGTCACCAAGCAATGCAGGTGGCCAATAGAAACTGTAAAATGCAAGAAAATAGATTCTCCTCTGGATCCTGGAGAAGGAAAGCAGTTCTGCCAATGCCTTGAGTTTAGCCCTGTAAGACATAAATCTGTGTTTTTTTAAACCACCAAGATTGAAACTAATATAATAGCTAACTTAGATAAGAAATGTTCATGAGAAATGACAGTGATGAAATCACCTTTGAACAACTCTGAATGGGTGGTGACTGTGGACACAGCAGGCCCAAAGGAAGCTCTGAGGCACACAAATTAATCATGCCTTGTGGCAATTTGAAAAATGGCCAATTTTTTTTTCACACATCTCACTTGGAGAGATAGGGTATGTGTTCCCTACCCTTGAATCTATATCCCCTTGAGATTGCTTTGACCAATATCGTGAGGAAATACTGATAAATGATGATTAGGGCCAGGTCATAGAAGGCCACACAGTTTCCAATGAGAAATGTGACTGTTCTTACGTTCTTTTTCACTCTGTGAAACTATAATTTGATAAATGATTACATGTTTTAAAGAAAGTATCAGCAAGAATTAAACACATTTCATCAAAAAGAAAGAAACTAAGTTGTACCAAATTAAAGATTCAATTTCAAATTGTGGGTAATATTCATCTTTTTTTTTTAAGACATTGTATCAATCTTGGGGCTTATTTTCTCACCAGGTTTGGACATATTTCTTCTTTGCACTCTGTGTATTCCCATTTTTATGTTATGAGAATTTGAGTGCCACTTCCCTCATTTGCTATGATAAAAGAAGTAGTGGGTGGGGGCAGGCATGGTGGCTTACGCCTGTAATCCTAGCACTCTGGAAGGCTGAGGCAGGTGGATTGCCTGAGCTCACCAGTTCAAGACCAGCCGGAGCAAGTGCCAGACCCCATCTCTAAAAATAGACAGGCATTGTGGTGGGCTGCTGTAGTCCCAGCTACGCAGGAGGCTGAGGCAAGAGAATTGCTTGAACCCAAGAGTTTGAGGTTACTGTGAGCTGTAACGCCACAGCACTCTACTGAGGGCAACAAAGTGAGACTCTGTCTCAAAAAAAAGGGAGGATGTAATAATTTCCACTCTCCAATCTGGAATCTAAGATTCAGGGTTGGCTCCTGCAATAATTATTTTTTAAGAGTTATTATTTCCGGGTGGCACCTGTGGCTCATCGAGTAGGGTTCAAAGGTGTACCGAAGGTGGCGGGTTCAAACCCTGCCTCAGCCGAACTGCGAAACAGAAAAATAGCTGGGCGTTGTGGCAGGCGCCTGTAGTCCCAGCTACTTGGGAGGCTGAGGCAAGAGAATCGCCTAAGCCCAGGAGTTGGAGGTTGCTGTGAGCTGTGTGACTCCACGGCACTCTACCGAGGGCGATAAAGTGAGACTCTGTCTCTACAAAAAAAAAAAAAAAAATTATTATTTCCATATAGTCTCATCTTCTAGGCTGTCCTGCCATCCCTTGTAAGGCAGACCTTCCCTTTCTACCTACCACCTCTCAAGTATTTGTAAAATTATGGATTTATCCTCTAACCACACTTCTTTATTTTTTTAAGATGTATTCATTATTTTATTTATTTATTTTTTGAGACATTCTCAAGCTGTTGCCCTGGGTAGAGTGCTGTGGCGTCATAGCTCACAGCAACCTACAACTCAGGCTTAAGCAATCTTCTTGCCTCAGTTTTTCTATTTTTAGTAGAGATGGGGGTCTTGCTCTTGCTCAGGTTGATCTCAAACCCATGAGCTCAAGCAATCCACCTGCCTCAGCTTCCAGGAGTGCTAGGATTACAATAGGCATGAGCCACAATGCCTGGCCTAACCACACTTCTTTAAACATTTCTTTGTACATTCTTCTTGTGCCTTTCTAGCTTATGGAAGCAATCATTTTTCCTGCAGCTGTTTGGCCATATCAACAGGCAACTCCAAAATTATATCTGATAAAATGTTTGTTCAGAGCTGTGAGCTGTGTGACGCCATGGCACTCTACGGAGGGCCATAGAGTGAGACTCTGTCTCTACAAAACAAACAAACAAAAGACAAAAAACAAAAAAAACTATATGTAGAGCCAGAGCCCCTGTTCAAGTTTAAAAACCTCTGAAATGTGATTTCTATAGGTAGCTATGACAGTGACTATGAAAGATTTAAAATTTAGATAGACTTTTCTTAGAGATTTAAAATTTTGATATAATTTCAAACATAAGGATCTCTCATAGGTCCTTTCCCCAGATTCACTAAATACAGTAGTTTATATTTTGCCCCTTTTGCTTAATTATCAATTCTCTCTTTCTCTCTTCCCCTCTGTAGGTAGGTAGGTAGGTAGGTAGGTAGATAGATAGATAGATAGATAGATAGATAGATAGACAGACAGACAGACAGAGATATTTTTTTTTCTAAACCATTTAGAGCAATTTGATGATCTCATGTCTAAAGGAACATGTCCTGGGCCAGGTGGATTGCCTGAGCTCATGAGTTCAAGATCAGGCTGAGCCAGAGTGAGACCCTGTATCTAAAACTAGCTGGGCATTGTGGCAGGAACCTGTAGTCCTAGCTACTTGGGAGGCTGAAGCAACAGAATCACTTAAGCCCAAGAGTTTGAGTTGCTGTGAGCTGTGACACCACAGCACTCTACCAAGAGCAGCAAAGCGAAACTCTGTCTCAAAAAATAATAATAATAAAAATAAAATAAAGAAACATGTCCTAACTTCAGGGTATGTTTCAAAAAAATCTGTTTCCTCATACAATCCTGAGTATGTTTCAAAGGAAAGCTTGAACACATTGCTATAATCAGTTCAGATCTATACCTGTTGCATGCATTTTATACTGGTCATTCCCCAGGGTAGAAAATTCCTCCCTCCACTATTACAGAAGTTCAAATTTTGTCCTACGTTCCTTTTGTCCATATAAGAGGAAGAAGGAGAGGAAGAAGAGGCTTCTGAATTCAGGACTAGAAGGAAGCCAAACATTTATCTCATGAATTCACTTTATACTTATGTTGCCACGGTCTGGTATGTTTAGGTTTACTAAGTCTTTGTAGATTTTCTGAAATTGTAATCTAAAATGATCCTAAACTGGACTTAGATCTTTGTTTTATCTGCACAAAAATTAGGAGATTGTCACTTTTTTTTTAGTTTAGACAGATCTTTTCACATTAGGGAGATCCTTGTAAGATTTTTTTCTTTTCTAGACTTTGGTAAAGTACGCTTCTTGCCATATCATGCTTCTCCAAGCTTTTGAGAAGTAGATCTATGCTATCATCTTCCAGGAAAACATTGTCTTATTTCTAATTTCTACAGTTCCCTTACTTTCCCCTCAACTTCCTAATATATTATTTTAATTACCTTCATATTTACTTGAACATTTAAATCCATTTTAATATCATTTATCTATTCTTTAGCTTCACTTGAGCTACTTATACATTGAAATCAATAAAAGTAATTATTTATAGTGCCCCATGTTTTGCTATTTGAGAACTTAATAAATTCTGTTTCCCCAAATGCTAAAACACACAATTTAAAAATCATTTTAAATGACAAAATGTAGTTTTTAAATGTGTGGTAGAATAAAATTTGTTATTTCCAAATAAATTTCAATCTACTTTGTACAGGAAAGAAGCAAATTTGATGGTTAATTGAAGGCATTTCATAAACAGCAAAATCAGTAAAATTGGAAGCATGGAGTAGATAGAAATCATTGCATTGGAGCAGCTATTTCATCAATGATATTGTTGAAATTCATGGCATACTAAATTAGGAGATACCTTGAGCACCCATAGACTTAGATTTATTCATAGGTGTATAATGATATCTGAGGCTATTGTAGTGATATTGTTTTTTCATTTCATTTTCCAATTTGCTATTGTTAGTATGATATACCTCTGAGGTACTTGGAGTTCAGCTACAGACCACTGCAATAAAGTAAATACCACAATAAAGCAAGTCACATGAATTTTTTGTTTTCCCAGTGTATATAGAAGTTATGTTTACACTATTCTGTAGTCTATCAAGTATGAACAGCATTACGTTGTTAAAAAGTATGTATCTTAATTTAAAAATGCTATATTGCTAAAAAATGTTAACAAAGTAGGCACATGCTGTTGGAAAAATTGTGCCAATAGACTTGGCTCTATACAAGATTGCCACACACCTCAATTTGTAACAATTGCAATATATGTTGTTGCAATTGCATAAATGATGTGTGCCTGCATAGAGAATTATAATTTATTTTTGTATATTTACCTTGTACCATATAACCTTGCTAAATTCCCTTATTCTACTAGATGTTTTCCCTGTAGATTCTTTAGTGTTTTCTATGCAAACAATCATGTCATCTATAAAGTTTAGTTTTATTCTTTCCATGTATATGTATATATATTTTTTGAGACTGAGTCTCACTTTGTCACCTTTGGTCGAGTGCCATGGTGTGATAGCTTACAGCAACCTCAAACTTTAGGGCTCAAGGGATTCGCTTGCCTCAGTCTCCTGAATACCTGGGACTACAGGCCCCCACCATGACCCCTGCCTATTTTTAGAGGCAGGATCTTGCTCTTGCTCAGGCTGGTCTCGAACCCATGAGCTCAGGCAATCCACCCAACTTGATCACCCAGAGTGCTAGGATTACAGATGTGAGCCACTGAGTCCAACCATATATATATTTTTTGTTTATGAGACAGAGTCTCAAGTTTTTGCCCCTAGTAGAGTGCTATGGCACCACAGCTCACAGCAACCTCAAACTCTTGGGCTTAAGTGATTCTCTTGCCTGTCTCCTAGTAGTGGGACCATAGTCGCAGGCCCACAACACCTAGCTATTTTGTTGTTGTTGTTGTTACTATTTAGCAGGCCCTGGCTGGATTCAAACCTACCAGCCCCAGTGCATGTGGCTGGTGCCCTAACCTGAGCATGGGCCCTGAGTCCTTTGAACAGGGTTTTGGCCCCCAATGTGTATCATGATGCTAGCCCGAAAGATTAGGAGCATTTTGTTTTTAAGTTTTAATTTGGAAATGGCAAACATCAACTTGCCTTAACCACAGAGGGAAAAAGGTCTCCCAAGGTCTCTTGGGGGGAACACGAAGGAGTCCTCATGATCCCCACATGTCCAGAGGGGCCTATGCCCAAATCAGACATCCGCGCCACCAGCCTTCATGAGGCAGGTCCAGTTTAAAAGGCACTTTTTACAATTTTAGTGTAACTGGACTCAATTCATTTATTTCAGATACTATGATTTTAAAAAAAGTTACCACTGACTAAAATGTGTACTCTGGCTAGCAGAGTACTTAGGAAGTGTTGGAAGTGTTGGGAAATACCCTCACTTCCTCTAAACATCATTTTCATGTTTCTAGCATAGCAAGAGCATTTTTTCCTTTAATTTGAATATTTATTGAACATTAACGATGTGTCAGCACTTGCTCTAAAGCAAAGATAATCAGGAAAATGCTCAAGAAATGTACCTATTATCTAGGAGGTATGCGAGCTCACACACACGTAATTGTTTTCCCGTTTAAACCTCACACCCTATTATCTAATGAGTGAGTATTATCAGCCCCATTTTACAGATGGTAGCATGGCGTGAGCTCCCACTGGTGAACACCGGCACCAAGGCACACACCACAGTCTCTGCTGCACCCTGGCTGGTGCCCTGGGTTGAGCCTCTCTGGCATCCTGCCTCTCAGTCCACAGGGAAGAAGAGGTGCTCACCGCTGGGGGAGAGTTCATGAAACTGCTAAGAATATTCCACAACACTCTTAACACAGGGTCACAGGTTGGGAGAGAAAATTGTCCTCTTTATGCAAAGACGTTTCTCATGCAGCGTTATTCCTAAAACCCAAGACCTGACTACACCCTGAATGCCAGGGACTAATTGAGTCTCCATGGTGCTGACGAGGCTGCGCTGCTCGTTGGGCTTTTTTGACATATTCTAATGTTCACGGGGGGCAGTCAGGACTCAAAACCACATACACACACTCCACCATACAGGAACATTCTGGGGAAAAGGACAACAAGGAAATATGTGCAGAATGTCAGACATAATTACCTCTGGTTACGGGATTACAGTGGATTTTACATTTTCTTCCTTGACTTTCATTTTCTAGTTTTTCCACATGAAGTGTTTGACAATGAGAACATTTTTGAAAGCTTTACTCTCCGTGCAACGCACATGTTTGTACTTTGGCCTTGTTCTAAGCACCTTGAGGATTCCAGATTCATTTCTGTTTTCTATGTTTGCTTTTATTTTTTCCCGCAGAATATTGTGAAGAATGGATTTTTTTTTTTTTTGGCAGTTGATTTTTTTATTAGACTGTGAATAGATAAGATATGCTATTATAGCTTAAAAATTTAATATCTTCAAACGGACTTCACAAGATGCCCCCATATTGACATGGAGAACAAAGGCAGAGACCCCCCAAAAGTATGTTTTTTTTTTTTTTTTTTTGAGACAGAGTCTCACTTTGTCACCTTTAGTAGGGTGCCGTAGTGTCATAGTTCACAGCAACCTTGGGCTCAAGTGATTCTCTTCCCTCACAGGTGCCCACAAAACACCTGGCTATTTTTAGAGATGGGTTCTTGCTCTGCCTCAGGCTGGTCTTGAACTCATGACCTCAGACAATCTACCCACCTCGGCCTCCCAGAGTGCTGGGATTACAGGTGTGAGCCATTGTGCCCACCTGTCTCTTTTAATTTTTTATTTTATTTTATTATCTTTATCATTAAATCATAGCTGTGTACAACAGTGCAATCAAGGAGTACAATGTGCTGGTTTTATATGCAATCTTAACTATTTTCATCAAACTGATTAACATAGCCTTCCTGGCAATTTCTCCACTTTTATATGAAGACATTTGTATTCTGCATTTAGCAAGGTTTGCCTATACCCTTCTAAGATGCACTGTAGGTGTGGCCTCACCAATTACCCTCCCTCCGCCCCAACCTCCCCTCTCTCCTCCCTACCCTTGCCCCTTTCCCTATATTCTTGTGTTATAGTTGGGTTATACCATTCATATGACAGCTATAAGTGATTCACGAATGGATTAATAAATTGTGGTACATGTATACCATGGAATATTACTCAGCCTTAAAGAAAGATGGAGACTTTACCTCTTTCATGTTTACATGGATGGAGCTGGAACATATTCCTCTTAGCAAAGTATCTCAAGAATGGAAGAAAAAGTATCCAATGTACTCAGCCCTACTATCAAAAATGAAAGCTAATTTATAGTTTTCATTTCTTTGAATCCAAAACCTCTTCCATATTTTAGGACTCCTTACATACTTTCCACCGCTGACATATGTTTCCTTCTCTTTTTCTTCTTGCCAAAGTTTACTCATCCTTCAGGTCTCATTTCTACACAGAAGAATTCCCTAACTTCCCAAAGTAATTTAGTGCTCCCCGTCACACTTTTCTAGAGCACATTACCCTTTGGTAGCTTTCATGGTCATTAACAACTGCACATTTAATATAGGATCACCTGTTTATCATCAGTGCTCCCTCGCAGAATGGATGTTTGCCCATAGGAGTGACTGCCACAATGCAGAGAGTCAATAAATGTTATTAAATAAATAGTGTTACTGAGGTTAGTTTCAGATCTGTTCCATTTATGGGAATGGGAGAATGCTGAGATAACCATGCTTAGCAGGAATCTCAAGACCCCAACCTGCAGTGAGTGTGGACAAATGGGTCTAGGAATTTTGGAATGCATTAGCAAGAGACAGTATTTTGTGATTTGGCAATGAATGAGCCCCTCCAAAGGAAAAGATATAGAAGGAAAAGGGCAGATAATTGAGCATCAAGCCAACCTACTTGATCTTTTTTATCCTTTCCCTTTATCTTCTTTTGCTTATTTTGTTTGAATCTTTTTATCTTGTCCTTCCTTTTACTAGAAATAAGATGTCAACTTAACTAGCACTAAATTAACTATACCCTAAAGCGTGTGGATTGGTGACCATCTCTGGGATAAGCTTGCTGCTTCAAATCTTGGCAGCTGGGGCCTGCCTTCCGGCTCCTCTACTTTTCTGCATGGCTGGGAAAGATAGACAGCAAATCCTGGAACGGATTCTGAGATAATATTGTTCCAACACCAAAGGAATGCCAAGAAGTCACAGGGCCTCCTTCTTTCATAGCCAACAGACTCATTCTTCTGTTGAAGATTCATTCAGTTAGTAGCTATTAAATGCCTGGCTATGGACTAAATTTTAGGCTGTATCATTCAGGTTTATGCCCTGAAGTTCATGGTCTGGTGGAACAAGAAACAATAAATATGTAAAAAAAAATATTCTATGACCAACCTGAAGATGGTATAAATGGAAGGGAGTAGGGAATGGATAGCACAGCAAAGAAAATTAAGAAAGATGGGATAATCCTGTTGGTTCCCATGAGGAGATAACAGCTAACCTAAAACCTTAAAATAAGAGACAGAATCAGCTTGTTAAGAGATGAAAAGAAGCAGAAGCAAGTGAAGAGCCTGAAGTAGAAAATGACTTAGGGAATTCAAGGACTTAAAGGCAGCCCAGTAAGGCTGGATCAGAGGGGAAGAGCTGGATGTATTAGGCAGGAAGGTCCAACCACGAGAGCTTCCTGGCTGTGGACAAGGCTCTCTGTGTCAAAGACAGTGTGTTAGGAACCCACTGACTGGCACGATCACATTATCCTAGGAAGTGACCTCAGATAGGCCAATGCATGTTTTGTTGATTTGTTCATTTTTCTTCTGTTTTGTTTTATTGTCTAAGCACTTGGAGTCTGCGGTGGGCATCTACCTCACATGTCCACAAAGCCATACTCTAAATTAGAGAACTAACCAACCAAATCCTTAAAAGCAAAAAGCTCAAAGCAATTGTAACCATGTAGTCATGATAACATAAGAAGTTATATATCAGCATTTAGTAGCTTAATGTTAAAGTCATTTTCAAGATGAAAAGAAACCCTGCCGTAAAGGCGATAGACTACGCAACTAACTGGGAGTTGGGGAGGGCATAAGACAGGACCTTGGTTTTGACATATTCCTAACAGAACAAGTTGTTAAATGCTCGAATGAGTTTCCTAGAGGTTCTTGCTGAGGCTGCCAGAAATTAGATACTCACTAGTCTGAAATAATTGAGAAATTGCCTTGTCCCCAGTAAAAAAGGAGGGACTGAACTTTCTTTTGAGTTTCTCCTGACAAGAGAGATCAGAGTCTGACAATTAGTAGATGCCTAATAGATGCTACTTTTTCTTGACTGAGACTAATAAGATAAATAGGAAATTTCTAGGAAGAGGAATATTATCTGTCAATGTCTGATTAAGGTAAAAATCTGAGTTTTTATAATTACCTGCAGACATAAGGAACATTCCAGGTAATACTGTGAAACATTCTCAGCAGCCATGAGCCAGTCAAATAGAAGTTAATGTGCTTTGAAGAACACATCGCATGTGAGAGGTGTGGGCACCAAAGTCAGACAAAGCAGCGGTGAGCCAGAGGCGGGCAACAGGAGAGGAGGCCAGCCACAATACGGAGCAACTGAATGCTGAGCTAAGTCTCGCCAAGTAGGATGGGAAACACCACAGGAAAGCCAGGAGAAGTGGAAGATGGCGCCCAAGGTGGCAGCAGCCCCTTGGAAGAATTCTTCCCACTGGCACAGGCAGCAAATTACCAGCCAAGCAGAGGATGATTCCATGAGAAACATCTAAATCAGGTCAGGCCGACCCACTGGCAGCAAGACAAGCCAGTCCAGGAGTAGTCACCATGGCTCCAAAGGCAAGATCAGCACATCCAGAGAACATGGGATGTGCGATATCGACAGTGTGGGTTTAACTGAAGCCCACCCACTGGCAAGGGCAATGCATTTAAGCAGAACAGTAGGGCAGTGGGCAAAAGCCAAGAGATGTGATTTGGCATGTGCCAGGTGAGCAGAATGGTCTCCAAGGAAATATCAGCCTTCTACAACCAACAGGTTTCTGGCAGTGTGAGAGCTGTACACACACCATCAAGCGTGGTGGGGCAGGGATCATGGAAGCAGGCACATAGGACACACAGAGGGAACAGCCAAGCTCCCACGGTAAGAGCCAGATCACCCCCCACTGACATGCTGTGACCCAACATCCAAGTACAGGCTGAAAGACTGATGGGCCCTGAATGAGGGGGGAAAGGTCAAGGTTCAAACTTTCCTTCTGCCACTGGCCATGTGACTTCATATTGAAATTCCGCCTTGCTCTTGAGAATTCATTCATTCTTACAACCAAGTAGATGCAGTTTTCTCTCTCCAAACCAAATTCCATCCTTGACCTGAGACTGGAGGTGTCCCAAGTGCTGACAGCCTTCCCCAAAGTTGCTGTCCCATTCTGAGTTTCCTGGAGGCATAACAAGGGGAGGAAATGCGAGTTTTGTTTTCCTCTAATGCAGGCTCCTCCATCTGCTTTTCAGTCTATGCTCATACACACTTGTTCAAATAGCCTGGAGTCCTCTCTGTCACCTGCAGCCAGGAAATCCTTTCCCAGAACTCACATCATCACCTCCATGAGTACAAAAAGCTCCATGTTGTGGTTATTCCAATTTGGCCCACTTGTTGAACGAGAGCCATCTGTGCTGTAGACACAAGATGCAGTGCTTCTCATCTCCCATTCCCACTTCACCCAGGAAGTCCCGATGTGAAACTGCACACAAGCAAAGTGCAAGTCAAAATGTAAAATTGCTCCCCACTATCTCAGTATATTATAGTTGAAATGTCCATTTGCTCTTCTGAGACCAAATGGTACTAGGGCAGAGGTCTCCTCTTCCATTCAGTTCATGATAACGTAAAAAAAAAACTCATGCCAAACTAATTACTTTAGGATGTCATGCAGCAAAGCTGAAACCACAGATAAGCTGAAACCACATGTGATCACCCCAGGAAAGAACTTGGCAGAATAATAGCAAGTTCACTTGTACAGCCACTAGAGGAAGTTCCTCCTATAATCTCCAAAGCAATGTCCTCTTCTGGCCTCCCCTTCCTTTCTCTTTCTCTTCTGGTCCTCTCTCCCCTTGCTTTCTGCCTCCATCCCTTCTCCCTCTCTCTTTCTCCCCCATTCATCTCCCTCTCTCTAAATTGAAAGCACTCTGTTCATGCGTCTCATAGTTGAGTCCCAGTGAAGACCATAGCTGGAGGAAGAGCAGTCACTTTGCATTCAGTGTCTGTGCTATGTTCTCTCCATGCATCCTTCAATATTGCCAGAGTCAGAGCTAGAGCCTGTAGAGGTCTCTGGCAGAGCAGTTCTCTGAGGAACATAGAGTAATTCTAGAATAAAAATGAAATAGAAAATGGCCACATTGACAAATAGATCCCTGTGTGGGGACCTTGTTTATGAAATCTTAACATTCAATTGATACACACCAGCAAGAGCTGCCCTAATGCAATGCAAAGTTGTTGGACCAGAGCAGCAAGATTTCTTTTATGCACCGTGACTACATAGATAAGCCACCACCAATCAGATCAACTATAATTTAGCTATTATGTAATAAGGCAACAGTCATGGGGTAAACTTTAGATATCAAGAACAGAAAGAGAAGTGCTACCATAACTGCAGGAATGAATCTTACAAGGTTAAGATTGGAAATTTAGGACACAGGTCGCTATTTATACTCTTTTTCTCTTATCCATATGGGACTTGACTCTGGTGAACTGGCAAAACCATTACTTAAGGGATAGGGCTTTAAGGATATCCATCATTCTCCCTCTGAAACTTCTGAGAATTTAGGAGACATGAATCATTATCAGGTTTGCTTCATAAAAGTGCAAATGGCTGCAAACCATGAGGCAAGATTCTCAGTTTTAAAAGATCGGGGAGTCATATTAACCCCTTCCAATGCTAATATTATAAAGTATGGTCATTCTCTATCCATCCTTGGGATTTTCTCCAAACCTTGTCACAATTAGACTCTTATTAGAAGACCAGGGAGCGCCCAGCTCCTGCTCTGCTGTGATTTCTAATACCACCCGACTCAAGCCCTATATGAGTAGGTGCCTCCCAGTCTACTCAGCACCACTGCAAATGACAATGACAGCTACTGCTTGACCATCGGACCTGTCAGGCACAAACTCCGAGGTAAGAGTACCAGGAATTCCCAAGACTTGACTTCTCTTCTGCACTGACTCATGAGGGTCAGCTGTAGGGTGCAGCTTTGCTATTGAGAATACTGGGGAAGAAATGAAGTATAAGAACTCTGAAAGTGATGAATCAAAGCAAATAATATGTGCCTGCTATGAAAAAGTGAAATGTACATGATACATTTATGTTCACATGCTTTGTTTTTAGATGGTAGCCTGCTGACAACTCTTTCATGCCTTCAACCTCTAAAAATTAAGTCAACTTTCTTTAAAATGCTTTTCTAATTAGGCTTTCCATGATCGGAACCCACATTCCTGAGGGAACAGTTTTCTTAGGCCTGTCTAATGCTTGGTCCTTGTCCGCTCCAGCCATATTGCTCATCATCCAGGTCCTCAAACACACAATGCTCTGGGCATTTCCATCTGGAATGTCTGCTCAAAGCTTCTCCTCCTGTTGACCACTTCTCACTCATGCTTTCTGGTTCTACTTCAAGGCCATTTTCCTCACCTCTCTGTGCACTGTGCTGTTTTCTGTCTACTCCTTACTGCAATAGCAGTTCTCTATCACAACACTGGTAGCTATTGCCAGGTTAATTCTTGCACCACCCTGGATGATAAAGAAAAGATGATGTCTGTGCTGTGGACCCCTGTACCAACTTGTTATTTTCCAATATCTTTGAGAGAATATAAGCAAAATAGCCAATCCTCCACTAGAGGCTTCAAATGACTCCAAAAAACATAGTAATTGTCTGTGGTCAGTGAAAATAATCTAGGCTGGAAAAAGCAGGATTCAGGCTGCCATACCTACTGAACAGCCAGCAAGTTCGTGTTTATGAACCTTGATTCAGATGAACCTGGTTTTTCCCACCTCTCCTAGGATTAGGGCAAAGGTTCATGTCACTTGGACTTTCAAGCCTAAGAAACTGTACAGGCAGAGAGCAGAGACACTAATGTGGGGATAATCAGATTATTATTTAATCTTATCTCAGATAGAGAATAAAAGGCACTTAGTTGAAAATACCCTTGTGACTGAACTCTGCCTCTCATTTCTCAATGTTTGCTCACTGTGATTAAAAATAACTAATTAATGAATTAGAGTGAGAAGAGACAAAGGAGTATTCCCTATCCTAACTAATTTTCTAAAATAGCTGAGAATCTAGCATAGTGTTTAGCACATAATAGGCACTCAGTAAACACAGGCTGATTGAATGGATGCCGAAACGTCATTTGAAACCACGTGATAAAGAATCAAAGTTATCAATAAAGTTAGTATATATTTTTCTATTATTATTTCTACTTGAATGATACTGTCAGTTTATCAGAAAGAATACAGATGATTCTGATGATGCTTTCCTTCTTTAAATGTTTTCTCTGTAAAGTGTCACCTTCTACCTCAAAATTGACCACGGCCAGTCATGATATGGCAAATATATGCCTCTTGCTTCACTGTCACAACAAAATTCCAAAGATCATGTGATATATTAGGAACTGATAAGTGAAATTTATATGATCTCAAATGTTGTTATTGGCTCTGGGGGTTGGGAGAAGGGGAGAACAGAGAGAGAGAAGAGGGGGGTTGGGTAAAGGAAAAGCAGAGAGAGGGATGGGGGCTGGGTCTCGGTGTGTGATACACAGTTCAGAGTCAAGGCACAATTGCAAGAGGGACTTTACCAAACAAATGCAATTAGTGTAACCTGGTTGCTGGTACCCTCAATGAATCCCCAACAATAATAATTAAAAAAAAAGATTTTAAAAACAAACAAGAAAAAAGCATCAGTGTTCGAGTAGATGTGAGCCTCAGTACATGTCCAAGTCTCTGCAGTAAAGGGCATCTCAACAGTACAGCATGATACCATGGACACATACACCATGATAAAGGAGTGACTCTGACCAGGATCCCCAGTGTAATCAACTGTAGATTTAAATCCACACAAATGCAGGTGCGTCTATTTCAGAGAACGCTTCTTGCCTCTAGAACCTATTGATGTAGGATCATAATCCTACTTAGAGAGCCGTCTGGGGCATTTCCCTGGGTGATGCATGCATTCTAGACATGTCTCCCCATTGGGGATGTACCCTCCTTATCATGATGCTATTTATAAAGACTCATTTTGCATTCTAGTGTCTAACATAGGTGTATTTTACTAGATAGACTCAAACAGCTATAGGCTCCAAGCCTCCAGTTTCACAGTGGAACTTACTGTGTACAAGTCTATCTCCCATGGCTGTGACCCTTCTACTGGTTTTAGATTCATGCCATACCTGCTATGTTCAGTGCAGCAGACTTACGGCTATGGAAACCCAGGTTTAGAACACCACCAAGCTTCAGATCTACACTGTCAGGACTGTTGCTGTTCTGTGACGTTGGATGTTCCACTCCGGAAGACCTCGATCCCACCTATGACAACTACCATTATTTATAAAAGACCATTTTGGCATGGATGTGCAGACATTCAAAGTGTTGACGGGCACGGCCACCTTCTGCCTCCAGCCTCCAGGGAAGATTGCAACAAAATCAGTACCTTTGTCCCCCACAACCCAAAACAGATTTCCTGCAGCTTCTTCTTAAGGGAGTGAAAGCTGCTTAGAGCAGCGTGTAAATTCATGGCAAGAAGCAATAAAGGTGAGTTTTATACATTCCCATTATTGCTTCTACATCTTTGCAATAATGTTTATTGACATGTTTGAACGGAGCACAAGCTGCAGTTCGGTTCAACTGCCTGTGAAAATGGGACATTTGTCAAGAAACAAACCTCGCAGTTTTTAGTGGCTCTGACAGTGGGTATTAGAAAGGATATTGATGGGAAAAAGGAGACAGTAGGCAAGCCTAGGGGAAGAGCATTAAGGAATACACTCAGCACAGATGCCTATGGTGGAGGAAAGAGGATGGCTGAGGATGTGTAATTGAACACTGCCCACATTGAGAGACTGCCAGTGGCCTTGAGCATGTGCACTTGTGAGGGGAACACCCACAAACCCGCCCTTTGTCTCCAGACGAAGGCTTCCACAGTGATGCTTTCATTTAGAATTCGAGTCCCACTTTGCATCTTTTACCTCCCAACAGTCTCTCTCCAATGACAATACAGTTCTTAGAGCATGCGTTTCACTGTGTTCTTTGAGGTTCTCATAAAGGGAAAGTGAGCACAGCAACTACTTAGCATATACCCTGCTTGGGGTCATGAAACCAGTTCCTTCCTAGAGAACATACTTCTTGTGGGTGTGAGGCTCTGCATTAGAGGGCCGGGTTGTGCACAGATCTTTTTACAGGGAATCTACAATTGAGCAGCAGTGTGTTTTATATTCATTGATAGAGTAGCTCACACATACAGATGAACAAAGATATTCTGCAGTACTGGAATTACTTTTATTTTCCCTTTACCAGTGACCTAAGTGATCAGTAAAATGTTGAGGGGCAGGAAGTTATTTGATAGATAGCTACTCACATCCCCAATGCAAATATGCTTCAAGTGCTCAAGGCAATACATGAAAGTTACTAATAGGCCTTTTCTTTTCCTGGTTGAGATTGGCCCTCTGGTGTCTCAGCCATTCAGGTACTTGCATCACCACCCTCTCTACAGCCAAACTGCCACGTTTCCAAGACAGCGTTCCAAGCCCCCGATGCTGGTGAATCCAATCAACATCCCCTTCCTCTTAAAGTTCAGCTAGATGTGAGAACATTTTACCTATAAATTTAGGTCAGGGGAAGAGTTTTACTTTCTTGATGCACAACATAAAAAAGAAGAGAGAATAAGACAAATGGCAATTATTTCTTGACAACAGAATACATTATACCTAGGATGCTATAATGCAGAAATAGGATGGTTTTATCTTGGAAATGTCATCACTATCTATCAAAAAAATTCAGAGAAAATAGTTGTATCACCCTGAAGTGAGTTTATGAGGTCGCTGGCCTGCAAGTTAGCATTAGCTCCTGCCATTCATGGGTTAATAGAATTCCAGAGTTAAAATTTCACTTAAATTCTTCTATAATGTACTTTTCCATCTAAATTTTCATCTGCTCTCCTTTTCCTGCCTCTCTAAACCCACAGCTTAGCATTTCATTTCAGATTTGCAAAAGCCCTGGGATTCTTTGCTATCTTTTCCTTCCCAGAGCTCTTTGTAAGTAAATCAAACCTGTCTTCACTACACCAGACCCTACATTTAGGAGGCAAGCTCTCAAAGTGTACAAGGGATATTGGTTTAACCGAGTTGTTCATCATCTTGTGGGCAGAGAGGCACTTATAAAGCACAGTGTTTGATGATGACATCCAAGATGTAGCCTCACCAATTTTTCATGGTCTGTAAGAAAGCTGAAGTGCTAATAAAGTTCTAACCTAGTTTTGATTATTGAAATAGCCCTAATCTTGTTTCTCCTATGTAGGACCCATGCCCTTCTTATAATTCCTTTCTTGATGCCCCTTTCATTTCACTTTGACTTTGGCTTAGGAAGTAGAAATGGGTGTCTTTTTATTAAAATGTGGATGTTTCAACTAATGCTTACTTTGGAAGCCATGAATACTGGGGCATCTATTTGTTTGCATGTATACATCTGTTAGTGACATTGAGAGAGGTCAAGTGAGAGTTCATGAGAGTGTCTGTGAGGAAGGGAAGGCCAGAGAGAGAGCAAAGGAAGGAAGAGCAAGGGAGGAGGGGGTGGGGACACAAAAGGAGGAAATGAAGGGAGAAAATGAACATGTTGATCAGGAATTACCCAGCTCAGAAAAAGCAATTTCCTGATAAATGATCATCCATTTAGAGTTAACCAGTGTCAGCAACAGTGGCCTTAAATTAATCTTTTTGCACATACTTTCAGATTTCTTATGTAGGGTAGTAGAAGGCAAGTTGTCTCAGCCATGTCACGGAAGCTCTTATAAACAGTAATAAATTGCCATAGATTTCATTTCGCTTTTCAGTAATTTTTTTTTATCCTCAATAATTTTTCTTTTTTTTTTCTTTTTGTAGAGACAGAGTCTCACTTTATAACCCTTGGTACAGTGCCATTGCTTCACAGCTCACAGCAACTGCCAGCTCCCGGGCTTAGGTGATTCTCTTGTCTCAGCCTCCTGAGTAGCAGGAACTACAGGCGCCCGCCACAACGCCCGGCTATTTTTTTGTTGTAGTTTGGCTGGGGCCAGGTTTGAACCCACCACCCTTTGTATATGGGGCCAGTGCCCTACCTATTGAGCCACAGGTGCTCCCTGACATTTCAGCAATTTTGGTCTTAATGTGATGAGCAGAAGAGAGTGTGGGTTGAGGACCCAAGTTGAAGAAAAATCATGAGATAGAAAAGTCCTTGTCCTCATCTTACAAGGATGTCTTTCAGTAAGAGCTTAAAAATTCAGGTAGCAAAGATTCTCAACTCAAGATTCATCCGTGATGAGTTCACTAGACTAGGAATAGGGGTTATAGCCCTCTCAGCTACTGTAGAGCTCCCTTACGAAGTAAACTAACTGTGGAGGTGGCACCCTACAATGTTGTTGAAAAAATGAAATGAGATTATAAGCATAAACTGCAAAGGGTACAGAGTGTTATATAAGTACAAATCTTCAAGTCAGTTGCCCATCATTATCCAAGGTTGGACAATTATGTTTGTGACGTCATCCTAGAAAAGGTGCTACATCCCTCATTGTTGAATATAACTACCATCACCTTCCGAGTACTCCTCTTGGGAAGCTGTGTACTGATGCTAGTGCCTAGTCCACCCATCAAAGCACTTTTTCTAGGAAGAGTTCATGATCTTAATTGTCCAGCCTTGCACAAATGCAATGCCTCCTCCCAAAGTGCTCTTTGATGTAAAGGGCATGAGAGAACACTAAATGTCTCCTTTAGGAAACATTTTGGCCCCTGCTACACTTGAAGCAAGTGCAGAGTGCTTTATAAACATGGAGAAGAATATCGTTTTTTGATGCAAGGCAATATTATTATTGTGGCTCACTGGCACACCATTAGCATGCCAATTTCCCTCAGGAATTGCTTAAATCACTTACACGTCAATACTGAAAAACTTGTTTGCCTCTTGGCTTCCTTATTGAAAATAATGCAGCACCTACAATTAATAATAAAAATAAACACTGTAGTAATTTTAATGTCTGGGGCTATTACATATTTTAGCATGTTATTACTCTAATAACTTGGTGTAAGCACATAATTATAATTATTATTTGGCACTTACATGAACTCTCCTTTAGGGAACAGCTTTTAAAACATTACCTAAAAGTCTAAATACTTATTCCTTGGTTAAGTAAATAGATCAATGAAAGGTAGAAAAACATTAACTTGTTCACTTGATTTATATGTTATACTATACATAACTATGGTGAATATTCAAGTTATAATATTACATAGGATATTATTACTATAGTATAATGATAAATTTATTTAAGTTTGGAAAGCACATTAACTTTTTTCATCCTTCTTTTATTATACTACCTTACCGGTTCTTGAAGAAGCAACAAATATTATTTCCATTTTATAGATTAGGAAACTGAACTTTGGGAGCACTCAACTTGGAAAGTTCTAGTGTTCATGTTGCCTGATTCGGTGCTATCAGTGTCTATGACTGGTATTTGCCATATTAGCACCGTGATTTGATTAACATCATGAACTTACTCTACTTAATGAAGGAACTGCCAGTTTATAAAATTATTATAACATCAAAAAATTAATTTTATCTAAAGAATGCTTATTTCCCCATACATACATAAAATTTAAAAACAATTATAAAAGACTTTGGATTTATAATTTTTTCTTTCTTGCTGGGGGTTGTCTAAAATGCTATCTTTATAATTGCAATTATAGTTTTGATTATAAAGTGAAAATTCAGGAAATACTGTAAAAATTTTACCTATGAAATACCAAACTATATAGATATTTGTAACCATAACCTGGTTTACTATACAATTGATTTCTCATCCGGGTAGGCTGAACTTTTTTTTTTAATACACACATACGTATCTAGTACCTGGCATATTCTGCCTCTAGTACATACATACACAGAAATCACAGAAACAGCTCCCACTCATAGCTTTATTAGTTACCAGCATATGATCAGACAAAAATTGCATAGACTGGGGCAAGGTGGGCAGCAAGAATGCTGGATGAAAGGCCAAGAGGGGTAGAGGCTCCCATAGTATAAAGAACACATCAGAAGCTGTGCATATCAGTCCTGTATCATCTGGATCTCCTAAGTCTTTTTTTTTTTTTTTTTTTTTTTTTTACAGTTTTTGGCTGGGGCTGGGTTTGAACCCACTACCTCTGGCATATGGGACCAGCACCCTACTCCTTTGAGCCACAGGCACCTCCCATATCTCCTACATCTTAAGCAGTCTTAAGGTCTGCCTATAAATATCTAACTTCAATTATTATTTGACACTGACATGGAATCTTCCTTTAGAGAACGACAAAGGACTTTTTGAGTACTTACACTTATAAATTGTATATCATCGTAAGAACAAATCTGACTCTGCTAATACCAAGGTGGCTTCTTGTCAGCCTTCAAGATATATTTTGAATATATGGTATTTAACTTCACTTAAGGTCTGGTCCCACTCTTCCTCTTCAGTTTCACTCCCACTTACCAGTCAGCTTGATGATCCATAGAGCACCCATCAAGATTTGTACCTCCTGGAGACTCAGCGCAACAGATGAGACTATGTGGTCGCAGGAAGAGATTGGCATGTTTGTGGACCACTCAGTTTTGCCTAGTTACTAAGTTGACCCACCAAAGTGATCTAAAACTAACTGGCTATTTTTCTTCTGTCTTAGAGCACATATAGTTGGGACTAAAAAGAAAAAGAGGAATTGAATGTGTTGATTGGAATCAATTGTAACCCCTCCCCCCAAACCCAGCTATTTTTGGAAGGCTATAGAAATGCATCTTTGACTTAGACCACAAATTATTTTGAAGCAGGTATGAGATATGCTGAAAAGCTTTGAAGACATAAGATCTACTGCACTTATTTTTCTAGGAAGTTAACCATAACACTTCAGTGCTCGACAGTCAGTGACAAAGATACATCATTGCTTCTGGAAATATCACCTGGTGGCTCAGGAAAAAGCCAGGCCCTTCGCTCTACTCCATCATTTGGTTTGCAGTGTTTGGATTTGTAGCCACAGCTTTATCCTTTGCCAAAGACTCCATACTGCACGCTGTCATTCACACTGCCAGACTGTGACGTCTGCCAGGATTTATGGCTACCACGCTGCTCCCTCATTGCTAAGAGCAGATGGCTGGGCTGAGGGACAGCAGACTGCCTAGGGACAGAGACAAGGGTGTGGGGGAAGAGGGAATGTGGTAGCCACAGGGACACCCTTCATTCTCTAATGAGCCTGGGAAACATGACTTCAATGAGTGTCTCTCCTTCCCCTAAAGGTTTAAATCAGGTAAGCTGAGATTTCCAGTATGCTTTAGGAACTTTGCAAAACTCCTAAAATGGGGTACAGAATGTGTAGTAATGTTTATAGATTCATTTTTTCCTGGAACTATCTAGCACTTAGATAGCATCAGACAGTCTTGGCTTCTCTCCCTCTAACTAGTATAGCAGGTCTTCCTACGTTGCTATATGCTACAGACAAGTCTATTGAAATCTTCTGAATTGTCTCAATTTGTTTCACTTACAGAGTCACACACTGCTCTGACCTAAAGAACCAATGGATTTAGATTCAAGAAAAAGAGACAGTGAAATCTGAATCAAAGACACTAAACAAAACCTTCTTAAACAGATTAGATAGAAATTATAACAAGAAAACCTATTGACTGTTTCCAGAATGGATGTTGCAGGGGTGCCATGTTTGCTAAACAAAGGGCTGTGAGAAGTTTTCACAGTAGTAGAGAGACAAGGAAGCTACAAACACGGAAATTAATCTTCCATTATTGAGCAGGAAGTGTACTTGGGATGGGGAGTGATGAAATGGATAGGGACTTCAAAAAAGATGTGAGTCAGGCTTTAAGTAAGTTGAGAGCCCGCCTACCTTAACCCTAGCCATATGTTCCTTCCTCTGGGCAGCTTTGCCAGTGTCCACCTCTGTAGTTTTGGTGGCACACCTTCCCTGTACCTCCAGGACACCCACCCTCTAGCATTGCACTTGCCAAGGCTCGATTCTTTATATGCCCAGCCCCCCTCTAGACTGTGAGCCCCCTGAAGACATGTATTCTTTCTGATGCACAATACTCAGTAAATGCCATTAGACAAATGTGCAAAATAGAACATTTCTGATAGCCTCACAGATAATGATGACACAGGACCAGGAATCTGACCTTGCTTAGGGTACAACACAGAACTGCACCCGCAGCATTGCTCAGCATTGCATTTAGGGAACACACTCCATAGTGTCTATACTGGTGTTTGGGGAAGGTAACACATGAAGTAATGAGATAATCAATTTATGTTAGTGGCTCGGGATTCACTTTACTTTTTCCCTCCTTCCTTCTCTCTCTCCCTCAACTGTTTTTTTCCTTTCTTTCTTTTGTTCTTTCCTCTCTCCTTCCCCCCTTTCCTCTCTTTTTTATTTTCTCTAATATATCAAATTGCTATGTATTTTTTAAATTTTAGAATATATGAAATTTATATTTGACTTCTTAAAAGTCCAATTCTGTATTTTCTAAACAAGAAAACTGAAGCCCAGGAAAGGAAATTGACTTGCCTAGTGTCACCCAACTACTTGGTGGCAGGACCCAGGAGAAGACTCAAAATCTGGTCTTCCCAAAACATCAAACTGCTACAATGTTTAATCCACATCCCCACATGCAATGAAATAAACATCAATGATAACAATAACTCTAATACTGTCAAGCCTTTTAAAACATTCTAAACGATGCCAGTTAATTGTACAAATCTCTCTGGTTCTGCTTCTTCCCACAGGAGTTTAGAGGTTTTAACATTTCCATGAATAGAATAAATCCAGGATAATAAAGATATAGCAGAAAAACAAACTTCTTAGGGGGTTAGGCAATCAGATTGAGCACAGTAAAGGGTAAGCTGAAGACGATGTGTAATTGGTAAA
This sequence comes from Arctocebus calabarensis, assembly GCA_963573935.1. Classification (NCBI taxonomy): domain Eukaryota; kingdom Metazoa; phylum Chordata; class Mammalia; order Primates; family Lorisidae; genus Arctocebus; species Arctocebus calabarensis. Next base: position 19,201 of record CAUYON010205848.1, on the reverse strand, counting down.
TCAGTATGACAAGGCTGGTGTTCTTCCCCATCTGTGTCTGTTGGCAGGGCTCCCACACTGCCTCTCTGCACTGTCTCAGAAGGTCAACAGCGCGCGTGAAATGTCCCGTTACTCTTTGTACCTGTAAATGCAAAGCCACCATATAATGCATCCCCGGGTGGGAATGCACCAGTCCTAGTAGCAACTGGAAAGAACGAAGGCATTGCAGTCACTTTGATTTCTGTCATGCCAATGAGTCTATATTAGTGTTTTAAACAAGGGGTGGTACCACGTGCTGGGAGTGTTTGGAAATGTTCAGGGCCTTTTCAGTTATCACAGCAACTGAGGGGTCTACCAGCTTTACTGAGTAGGAATGCCACATGCCCTCCCTGTAATGTGAGGGCAGTCCTGAACAACGAAGAAACGCCCTGCCCTAACTACCACAAGAATCCTCCACCTGGTGGATCGCTGAGAGTATTCTGAGCTTCTGTGCCCACCAGGCAATCAGAGAAAACCTAGAAGCCTGTATCAAACTTCAAGGATGGGAGAGCTCCTGGCCTTGCTTTTCACTTGAGTCAACATCAAAGATCTCTTGACTGAGAGAAGCAAAGTAAAAAGTTGTAGGCACAGAATTTGTTCTGGTGAGCCTGCGGGCATTATGAGTGGCTGGGTAAAGAAGGTTTGAACAACTTTACTTCTGAACAGTCAAAGGACTTTAAAAGCACAAAAGTTTCCATATTATTAGCCTGGAAATTCTAGCGAGTCATAAATCTTTAAGGAAGAGACAAAAACCGTGGTGCCATCTTTACAGCAAAGTGGGACAGAGTGTAGCCGGGACATGCCTAGACATGTAATATAGGAAAACTTCCAGTTCCAATGGACCAACCCTGTGGAAATCAAAACACCATCACAGCTGAGGAAAGAGCCCAGGATAAGAGCAACCTCACACTGCAGGTACTAAAATACAAGCTGCCTGTGTGATGGCCACGGCTGTCAGGAAGGTGAGCAGTGCCTATTCGACCTTTTCTCTTTTCTAGTCCCCCTTGGATTTTTCAGGACCGTCTACTGCTCTCAAACGTGGCCCACCAGACTTTCTCACAGTTACCAAACTCATGGCTCTGGGAAGTAATCGGGTGATTTTTTTTTTTCCAATTCAATTTAGAAAATATTTATTAGCCAACCACTCTTGGACGGCATTGTGGAATATACAAGAACAAATCATTCATCCATCAAATATTGATTGAATGCCTGTCCCTTGTCAGATCTTAGGCAACAAGGGTAGGGAATATGAAAAATGAGTGCAAGTGGGACATAACTGGTCCTCAAAGAATTTACGCTCTTTTTAAAATTTATACACTATTAAAGCAACAACACAGCTCTATTCATAATTCCTCTAGTTCTGAGAACCTTTCCATTTAAAGGCCTTAGCCTTCTGAGCATCCACAGTTCAGAACTTAATTATATCCTTTCCTGCACCATTCTGTGCTTTTATTATGTAGCTATATGTCTTATCTCCTGAGATACAGGGTAGTCTCCTTGAGTATAGAAACCATGCTGTCTCTACTTCTTGTAACTCATACAGAGACCTGCAAAGGTCTGTGTATACAGCTGATGGGACACATCCTGCCTGATGGCTTAAAGAGAAGAAAGATGAGAAATTAGGGACGAAGACCAAGATTGGTGAGTTGCCAACAAAGACTAGTGTTGCAGTTATGTATGAAAGTCACTGCAGCCACCATAATGCTCCAGCATCCAGCATGGCACCTGGCACAAAGTAGGCACTAAATACATAGTTTGGGGGTTTCATTGGTAAGAGACTTAGTATTTCCATGGTAATTTTCAGAAAGCTTGACTGCTTCTGGGAAATATGTCATTTACAGGGGAAAGGTCTGTAATTTTCTGCTCAGAGTTTGGCTCTCTAATAATGGAGGCCTGTGACCTCCATTATGTTGCCCTAAATTGACCCCTTTTAATGCCATGACACAGGCTTAATCAGGGTTGTCCTTTCTGGACCCACCACAAATTGATGACAGAGTGTGCGTCTTTGTTTCTTTCCTTAGAGTTTTAAGGTAGCCACATTCTCTGCCCTGCTCTCTGTGGTCCAATTTCCAGTTGGGGCCAGGATACGGCATTCTTCAGCGCTACATCACGATCCTCAGCTATTGCTCCTTCTGATTTGTTATACCTCATCTATTATCTCTTTACTTCTCCCCTTCTCCCACAATTAAAACCTGTTTCACCAGGATTCATATGTTTATTTTTACCTACGATTCCCAGAACAGAGGCAGGCACATGCTAGGTACATCATAAATATTTGGGGAATAAATGACATGCCTTTTTATGAAATTGTCCTTTTAAGATTCTAGTGCATATTCACACTTGATTCAGCTTATGGCTTCAGCCATGTGGATTCTTCATCTTCTCTTAGGCTCTACTACACAGAAGCACCGATCTTAGAATAATTGGTCATGGACCTTTTACCATCCTGCATTTCAAATTCCGTTCACTCCCTGAGAAGTTAAATCTACACATGCTCTACTTGATCCACTATCAGTAAAGTGGGAGTTTGATTACAAACAGGATTTATCTCCTTTTGTATCTATAATACCTTTAACTGGAATCTGGGGAAGTGGGGAGAGGATGTCGTTTACTGGTCCTAGTTAGGGAAGAGTGTGTCTGTCTAGGGTAGAGAGATGCAGAGAATATTTAACTTAATAAAGTTCAGGTCTTGCTCTCTGGCAGTTCCAGCCTGTTCAGGGCATCTCAGAGCTGATAGGTAAAGAAACCAAAACTCTGGGGTTAGGATCTCGGAAGGAATAAGAGCAAAACTGGTTTCATGAGGTCAGAGTTCACACTCTTTCTAACCTACCCTTTCCTTTGACCAAGTATCTGGTAGCAGGCAGTTCAGGAGAAAGACCTGGAGCAGGAGAGAGATAAAGCAGTGACTGTGTCATCTGCAATTCATCCCGAGGCACTGTTATGTGAGCACACATACATTTAAATATTTGAAAAGCATCTTTTAAAATGAATATCAAAATGACAAATAATCTAAGTTAGAGAAAATGCCCTAGCATTTCCCTATCTCCCTTTTCTCATTATGGAGATAAATCTCAGATGAATTTCTAGACAGCAGAGGGGGCAGGAAAAAATACTAGTCATCACAACCACAATGGCAAGAGAAATGTCTGCAGAAACGTGCCCTCCCGGAAGCCCAGGGCCCTCCATCTTTCCTGCTGCTCACAACTATAAAAGCAGAACACAGGAGACTTCTGCAGCCCTAGGAGCCCCGTCCTGGGTTGGGGGTATCGGGGTGGGGGGGGCAGGGGCCGAGAGAGGCTTATTTACTTTGGGTTTCCTCTGCTGATAGATTCAACTTCAAGGGATTTGGACGTTTGATTCGGAGTGGTGTTCCAAAGCAAGGCTGTTTCTCACAACCTCATCTAGCCCACTTATATATGTAAAACTTCAAGCAGAATTTCAGGAAAATAAACTCTCCAGGGAGACTCGGCCTCACTGCCAGAAAACAGCACAGAAGCCAGCCAACCAAAAGAAATGCCGACCCTAATGAACCTCTCCCTGCTTATGACCAGAATCTCAAAGCATTGAGGTCTGTGAAAAAGAGGGACAAGGAGCAGTCAGGCTCTGGGGAGCTTCTGAGACCAGGCTTGCAAGCAGGAAAGGTGGAGGGACATGAGTTCACAGACAGTTTGTGGGCCAGCTCCTAACTCACACCTACAGAGTGCAGAGGTCACGGATTTAGAGGTTTTAGAATCTGATCCAGCCGCACGAGCTGCCTGCCTGCCCTTTCACTGGGTTTTTGGTGGCCAGAACCAGGGTCGCCTAGCTCTAGGCAGTGTTGAGACAGTCACCCTGTTGCCATGTACTTTAAATGCGAGTTTGTGTGTTGCTTCTCAGAAGGGCTATGAGAAGTACAGACGAAACGAACGCCATCACTTTTGAGTACAGCATCTGCATAAATCACTGTCCAGTGCATTCATTCCTAGTGACAGATTAATTCCTTTCTCAGGTTTTGCTTAAGAGTGTACCGTGGAATACTAATACTGTCCCCCTGAGAGGGAAAGAGACAAAGAGGGAGAGAGAAGAAAGGGGATGGGACAGAGAGAGAAGGCTCAGATGTCCCTGTCCCTCTCAGCACCGTGAACACCACTATGACAGGATGTTAAATGAGGAGGGGGTTCCAAGTTCCCACAGCAGAAGACGCTCATGTGAAAATAGCATTGCTGGGTGGAGGTGGCGGAGGAAATCCTAGCCACTCGTGATGTGTCTCCGCACTCTGAAGAGCTCTAGGGTGTGGGCTGACATTGACAGCTGTTCATGGATCTCAGCATTAGTCCATTCTCAGCGTCTCCCCTTAGGCAGGGGAGGAGTATTGTCCACGGAAGGAAAACAGAGCATATGATTTGATGTCACTCAAATTTAAAGATGTAAAGGAAAATATTCCCCAGAAGTATTCCCTTGAAAACAGCTCTGAGAAACATGCCAAGTTCATGGAAATGTAAGACAGGGGAAGGCAGGCAGGCGGGGAGGGGGAGCATTCTACCTCCCAGGACTGGTTCTTCCCCGGGCATGTTTCTGAGTCTCCACCTGAAAAATGACTGTGATGGTATTTGCAGTTTATCAAGTCTTCCGGCAGAAGTGTCAGGCACAGAGAGCTCACTTGTCACTCCAACATTTCCTGGCATTTGCTAACCACAACAAGGAATGGAGGGCAAAAGGATTACAGAATTAAGCGGCACTGGTACAGCCGCCAGAGAGGGGCTAAGATTTAGCTGTCACTTTGAAGAAAACTCCATTTCATTTTGTGATTTGGAAGGAGTGAAAGTTAAAATAAGGGGGCTGGGCCGGGCCAGCCTTGGGCAGGATCTGCGGGGAAACATCAGACGCACTCCCAGCACATCCAGGGCTTTCAGCAGCCAGTTTGTTCCATCAACTCATGTCCCCTCTGATGCCAAGAGAAACCCACCGCATCCCAAGAAGGGCTGATTTCCCAGCTACTGTGAAATTGCAAAGTGGGGTTTTGACTCTATCAGGAAGGTTCTCTAGGCCCTTTACCAAGGGCCCATGCCTGTGCCGGCTGGGCCTGAGTGCTGCTCCCAAGTCTGCGTACTGGCCCCACACACGCCTTGACTCTGTTAAAGCCCAGCTGTGCTTCATCTCACACACCTACCCCCCCCCAGACTTTGAGCCTCCCATTGACTATGCTCCCACAGTATCTACCCAACTGCTGCCTTGCCTGGAGTTACCTGGACTATTTGCTGTTCCACAACATTGTAACTTCCTCAAATATATGGACAGACTGTATTAGGTACAAAATATCCGAGAATCACCTGTGTGCCCTGCACGGAGGAATGATACGAAGATGAACATATATAGCCCTAGCACCCAGAAGAGGGCTGACACATAGTACATACTCAGTAAATATTTTTAGGACAGTTTTTTTTTTTTGAGATAGAGTCTCGCTCTACTGCCCTGGGGTTGATTGCTGTGGTGTCATCATAGCTCACAGCAATCTCAAATTCTTAGGCTCACTGGATCCTCTTGCCTCAGCTTTCCAAGTAGTTGAGACTCAGGGTGCTCACCACAATGCCTGGACTAGTTTTTCTAATTTTAGTGTTTTTAGTAGAGATGGGTGTTGCTCTTGCTCAGACTGGTCTCAAACTCCTGAACTTAAGCAGTCTCCACCAGCCTTGGCCTTCTGGAGCACTAGGATTACAGGCATTAGCCACCATGCCTGGGTTTGGGAAAGATTTTTAATGCTTATTCCTCATGACATGATTGAAATATCCACAGAGACGTGTGATTGTTGAAATCTACCTGTGTATTAGTAGGGGACTTTACACGTATAACTTGGCTTTTAGATCACAGTAAAATAAGCCCAAACTGAAAACGATCTGACTCATGCATCCTTCCATTGAACTAAGATAGTAATGGCTGCTTGGGAAATGCTTGGAGGAGAAAAATGGGTAGATTCTTAAGGAACATACGCAAGAGTCTGAAGGCAAGTTGGTGATGTAAGCAGCTACCCTCCTCATTCTGTTCCTTTAGCCAATGAAAAGTATGAGATGCATCTTTTAGCTTCTTTTCTTTCTTTTGTTGTGGTTAATTTCTTTTTTTCCCCTTTTTTAAATTGTCTTTATTATTAAATCATAGCTGTGTACAATAGTCCAATCAAGGGGTACAATGCGCTGGTTTCAAATACAATCTGAACTATTTTCATCAAACTGATTAACATAGCCTTCCTGGCATTTTCTCAGTTATTATATGAAGACATTTGTATTCTGTATTTAGTAAGGTTTGTCTGTACCCTTCTAAAATGCATGGTAAGTGTGGCCCCAACAATTACCCTCCCTGAACCCCAACCTCACCCCTCCCCACCTACCCTTGCCCCTTTCCCCATATTCTTGTGCTATAGTTGGGTTATAGCCTTCATAAGACAACTATAAAGTAGCTTCATAGTAGGGCTGAGTACATTGGATACTTTTTCTTCCATTCTTGAGATACTTTGCTAAGAAGAATATGTTCCAACTCCATTCATGCAAACATGAAAGAAGTAAAGTCGCTATCTTTCTTTAAGGCTGCGTAATATTCCATGGTATACGTGTACCACAATTTATTAATCCATTCGTGGATCAATGGGCACTTGGGTTTATTCCATGACTTAGCAATTATGAATTGGGCTGCAATGAACATTCTGGTACAGATGTCTTTGTTATAATGTGATTTTTGGTCTTCTTGGTATATACCTAGTAAGGGAATTATAGGATCAAATGGTACTTGCCCTATCCTGCCACTATCGGTCAAGTATGGTAAGACCAATTGGTCACTTGTGGTCAAGATCAATAAGGATGGCTCCTGGCTCTGGGAGGATAGGGGAACCCTCCATTCTTCAGATGAAGCACATTACAGACCAATAAACTATAGCTCCTATCCATTTCCTCTCCTGAAAAAAAGTCAATGAATTAGCATGACAAATGGCTTCCCCAGCTGAAATGAGATGAGAAGGAACAATTAAATAACTTATAATATAAAAGTATCCCCTTCCTTTTCACCAGGGCAACAGATAATGTAGTGTAGACATTGTAGTGGATTTGTACCCTTGCAAAGAAGAGTAGTTCCACTGTCTCACCTCAATGAGTTTGGACAGCCTTGGAAACATCAGGGGCCTTTACACACCAGGCAGCAGCTAGTCACATGAGATGGATCTTCTCTGAGCATATTCAGCTAACTCTGGGTCGGTCATCATGTTGTATTTCCCAGCTTTCCTTGGGGTCACTATTCCTGAATCCTCCACTCAGACACTAAGAAGTTCCTCTTCTCAAGAACACTACTAATTACATTTCTGTCACAGAAACATCTACCAGTTCTGCAGGCTCCATCCTTGAGATATCTAGACAATGTTTTGTGGGAGGAAATTTTCTAATGCCCATTGTCTTGGAGAGAGCTTCCTACACTTATCAAATAGTGAGGTAGTCATGGGATCCCTGTGGTGTTTAAAAGTTTTCATACACACTCCATCTCCACATTCTCCTCTATTCAGCAGCTTTGAGAATAAACAACTAATGTGATCACCACTGTTATCACCTTGGGCCAGGAGTATCCATATCTTGATTACTTCTTAGTGGATACATTATGTCAGTGGTTCTTATGGTGAGGGCTCCAAACCACTAGCATCAACATTCACATGAATGCTTTCTAAAAATGAAAATCCTTGGCCTCATCCCACACAACCAGAAATTGTGGAGTGGGCTTCAGCAATCTGTTTAGCAATTCTTTCAGGTGATATTGATGCCTGCTTGAGTTTTGAAAACCATCACATTATGAGCCCAACTCCTATTCCCCCTTCCAGCTATATTTTGCAAAGTGTCAAGCATTCTAATGAGTTCATTTGCAGGTATAGAATTGCTATTCAGCAGTACGGTAGCCTTTGTCTAACTGGGACTTTCAAATGTTGTAGCAAAACCTAATATCCGAACAAGCATTAGGGTGCCTTACACAGGTTTCACAATGTTTTTACATTGAGTCTGGGGTGCTGAGTTGCCATCAATATCTGCCGACTAGCAGCTGGGAACTTGTTTCTTAGCATATATGCAAACTAGGTTCTTCTCTACCCATCTGGGTCCTTGCCATTGATCTCAAACGGACACTACCAGTCAGTTAGGGCTCCCTTCCAAATATCAGGAAGGAAAGTGGGAGATGAGAGGCAACTTCCTCAAAGCATTATGTGCATGGACTCAAAAGGCCACATACCCATTCTGTTTGCTTCTGTTAAGGCCAAGGATCCCCAACTTTATTAAAATTCTTTAAATCGCAATCCAAGGATTCTTTGGATAATGATAGGCATATTTCTTACTTTTTGATTCCTGCCAATTGAAATATTTCATATGATAACTAATTCTCAGAGTCTCTCATGGGACAGAATATACCCAAGCAATAAATGCCTCCCAGCACCCCTGTGTTATTATGGATGCTGTCTGATTTGAGTAATGCTCATTGGACATAAGTGGCATGACACCAGTATATCAACCAGATGATGACTATCTTAATCTAGAGGGGAAAAAAATAATTCTAGGAGTTTGTTAGGCTCATTTATTTCCAAATAGGTCATTTGCATGGGCAATAATTTTAATTAATGGTTAAGATGAAGTTGTCACTTCCCTTATAGACTACAGATAACTTCAAATTATACTACTGAAATGTGTCCCTTCCCCATCAGGTGAAGTGAGACTGGCTTAAATTCACAGAATTCATAAATGCTATGGGCACAGGCTACAGGAGTAGCTTAGGTTTGGAGTCTTACTTTTCCTGTTCAGATAGGTAGCCTCTTTCCATTATACAGTATATTCCTTCACTAGATGTGGTGTTAATGTCTACCCGGTGGGCTCTATAGGAAAGAGCTCCTCCATCTCTGTTACTTAGCAAGTTGATGATGAACACTGCTAAAGAAATCACCTGGTAGCATTCAATTTAGTACTTTTAAGGACATACATATGTTAGAGAATTGATACCCACACAGTTTTGGAAGTGTAAGGATATATCCATTATATTTCACTTTAGGCTAAAATCTCAACTATTTCTAACTACTTGAGTTGTATAGTATAGCCAACCTATTCTTAAACCTCCTTGTTTTCTAATAATTGTCTTCAGGCTATAATTTTATTTCTGAGTATAACTTTGGCTGCTTTCCACAGGTTTTAATAAGCAATGTTTTCATTACCATTGACTTTCAAATAATTTACAATTTTCATTTTTATTTCCTCCTTAAGTCATTAATTGTTTAGAACATGTTCCTAAATATCCAAAAGTATGAATATTGTCATTGTCTGATGTTTTTGACCTCCCTACCCAAATTCATATGTTGAAATCTAATCACCAATGTAATAGCATTAGGAGGTGGGACCTATGAGAGGAGATTTGATCATGAGAGCAGGGCCTTCATGGTTGGGATTAGTGCCTTTAAGAACCCAATGAGAAGCCACCATCTATGAATGAGAAAGTGGGTTCTTATCTGGCATTGAATCTGTTAGCACCTTGATCTTGGACTTTTCGGCCCTCAGAACTATAAGAAATAAACTTCTGGGTGGTGCCTGTGGCTCAGTCAGTGAGGCGCTGGCCCCATATAGTGAGGGTGGCAGGTTCAAACCAAGTCCCGGCTGAACTACAACCAAAAAATAGCCGGGCGTTGTGGCGGGTGCCTGTGGTCCCAGGTACTCGGGAGGCTGAGGCAAGAGAATTGCCTAAGCCCAGGAGTTGAAGGTTGCTGTGAGCTGTGTGACGCTATGGCACTCTACCAAGGGTGATAAAATGAGACTCTGTCTCTACAAAAAAAAAAAAAAAAAGAGAAAGAAAGAAAGAAAGAAACTTCTATTGTTTATAAGCTACCCAGTCTATAGTATTTTATTAAACCTTCTGAACAAACTGAGACAGACATTTATCTTTTTAGTTTGGGTTTTTTAATTTTGTTTCATTGCGTTCAGTAAATATGGTCTGTATAAAGTAATTTTTAAGAAATTTATCAAAATAATCAATTTATAAATGTTCTGTATCTGCTGGGCACAAAGTTTTATATCTATATGCATAAGTGCACACACATTGTTTATATCATCAAGCTTGTTAATATTGTTAGCTAACACCTCTCCATTCTTAATCTTTTTTTATCTAGTGATCTTTCCATTTCTGAGAGGTATGTTACAGTCTCTCACTTTGTGGAATTATAAATGTCTGCTTATAATTATTGTTTTATATATTTTGAAACTACTTCCTTAGGTGTGTATGATTTGCTGCTTGTATTGTGTATCTTCCTGGTGAATTGTTCCTTTAACCAGTATGAAATTTCCCTCTTAGTTTCTTAATGCTATTTTGTCTACTAAATAATACTTTCTTCTTGTTAGTATTTATCTGACATATCATTTTCTACCTTTTATATTTTCAATGTTCCAGTGTCATTTTTTTTAGCTATTATGTTACTTCTATACTGAACCTAATCACCTCTGATTTGACAGGTGAATTTAATGTCTTCACACATATTGTTATTATAGATATGTTTGAACTTGAATGTGCCTTATTTTGAGTTTTCTCTTTACTTTGATTTATCTTTGTTTCTTCTGGACTGAAGCAAAAATTTTCTTTTCTCATATTTCCTCTGTTGATTTGAAGCCTAAACATTTGGTAATAAGGGAATGTAGGCTCAGAGAAGCAGAGTTTAGTTCAAGGTTATACACTTAAGTGTGACCTTAATGATTCGGTGCCTTTAGATATCTTTGCCAAGATTAAAGCCCAGTTCTGATTGCCTTCAAAATCAACTTTCTCAGATCCTTTCCGGAATGAACCAGGATATAAACAAACAAACTCAAAATATAGGCTGTTTCTAACTCAGGTAATAACAGCTAACCTTTTTTGAGAGTTATGTGTTAGGCACTGTTCAAAGAGCTTATCTTTGTCTATGTATTTACTGTTGTCAGTTTGAACAGAAAGTAAGCACAATATGTCTGTTAGTCAAATGGTAGGCAAGACTGTCCCCAGCTCACTATTAGAGGCATCCACCTCCTCCTCATGGACATAGCAACTGAGGAGAGCATTAATTTTTCCCAACATATGAGGTAATCTACTAATCTCCAACTGGGGAGTCATTCATTCTCTCATTTATCCAATATTCATTGAACACTATTAGTTTTTACCCTCTTGTATCTTATAGTCTAATGGAGAAGGCAGTTAATAATCAAGAAAACAACATAAAAAGTTAAGTTGTCAGATAGTAATAAATTCTATAAGAAAAGAGAGTAGAATGCCTTAGAATGACTGAGGAGTAGGAGCTACTTTAGATAGGATAGTCTGGTGCAGTCTCTATAGGAGGAGGTCTTCTGCATTGTTGAGGGTCAGAAAAAAAAATCCCAAAATTAAGGCCTCAGAAGCAAATTTTTTTCTCTAATTTTCTCTGGCCCTCTTGTTTCTCAGTCCCATTCTCTGCTGAGGCTAGCCATATAAACCAGAATCTCTCTTCCCCAAGGTAACTCACATAACCCAGAACCCCTTTTCTCCAAACCCAGTCTTAAAATCTAATGATATTATTCTAATTTTCACTCTGCCTTTCTTTATAAAAACTGGCTATAAAGAAATTATCTGATATACCTTGTTTGACTGTAGAGCATAAGATCCCCATTTTAGAGAGTACCCTTCCCCATGCCCAGAAGGAGGGAATTCATGCTCAGACAGACCAAGAAGAATCCAAAAAGGCCTTGGTTGATTTCCTCACACAGTTTATTAGGATTAGATCATACCCATTTTTTGTTCAATTATATTTCTACATGGCTATCCATACTCTGTTGAGCCTAAGCATAAAAACAGACAATTTCCCCTGTATCTTTTGGTCCTCATTCTGAAGACTCCTGTGTATACACAATAAATAAATTTATATGCCCTTTCTTTAATTAATCTACCTTTTGTCAGTGATTTTCAATGAACCTTCAGAGGACAAAAAGGAAAATTTCCCCTTGGCAACTACAATATCTACAAGCAGCTATAGATAATAGATCTACATGTCTACCTATAGTATGAGGTAGTTAGAGAAACCTCTCTGAGGAAGGAGCATTGGATCTGAGAAGCTAGATAATGAAAAGGAGGAAACCATGTGGTGTTGGTGACTGATATTCTAAGCAGAGGGAACAGACTTTGAGGCAGATTTTGGTGTGTTTAAGATAAAGTGAGAAGTCTGTTGTAGGTAAACAGGGAAAGCGGTGGAAGATACAGTCAGAGAGGTGGTTAGCAGCAAGATTAAGCAGGGCCTTGTAGGCCATGGTTATGAGTTGATTTTGTTCTAAATATAGGAAAAAGCCATCAGAGGGTTTTGGTGTTGCTGTTGCTGTTTGTTTTGTTTTAGTTTGCTTTTAATCATGGAAATTTTAAAACATATAATGAATTAGAGAGAATCATATAATGAACTCTCATGTACCTATCATTCAGCTTCAACAGTTAACATATTATCAATTTCACTTCATCTATAACCTCTATTCCCCCCATGCAGACTGAATTATTAAGCATAACACAGATAGTATATTTTTAATTCATAAATACTACATAACTATAAATATGAAGATTCTTATTTTTAAACATTACTATAACATATTAAAGGGACTTATATAGGAATGGTATGGTATGATATATATTTAAAGTATCACTTTGGCTACTTATGGAGAATAAATTCTAGGTGCTCAAGGGTGGCAATGCAGAGATCTGTTAGGCTTCTGCAGTGGTCCAGGAGACAGACGGTGATGGTTTGGGCCAGGAGTAGCCCTAGAGATGGAGACAAGTCAAGCCCATGAAGCTAAGAAACCTTATTATTATAAAATTCTAAGAGAGCTCCTCCTCTAAGACCACAGTCACCTTTGTCAGCCTTATCCAAATGCTTTGAGAAAAGAGTTTGGTCCTGGGAATTCTACCTGAGTAGCCAAGAATGGTTGTTCCATAGGTCACCCAAGCCATCTGGGCTGAGGTATAGACAAGTATGCTGCCCAAATATATCTCCATTCCACAGTTTTGAATTACATGTAGGATGCTGGCACTTCTAGGATGGCAAACATGCAATGGTTTACCTAGTGTTCTGGAGTCCTGCCTACTTATGAAGCTGCTGCTAACCTGCTGAGATCAGTGCTCCTGAGGGCCTAAGCTAGGGTGCAGAGCCCTTGATCTCTGCTTGCTAGACCAGCCAACAGCACTGCAGTCACACAGATCTCTAGCTGGAGTCATACAGCAGAAACATATGGAGGAGAGAGAGAAAAAGTACAAGCTACAAAAGTAAGTTTGAATGTATGATTTTATCTGGGAACTGAAATAGGCCATAAGGTAACACGAGAAGGAGGAGGGGATGGGAAATAAATCACAAGGATGCCAAGGAAACTTATAGGTTAGAAAGCAGTGTACAATCAGGATCAATGATAATGACTCAGAGTATAGGCTTTAAGGGGCATCAGAGGCTGGGCCCAGATTTGTGGTTCGAGATTTGGATGGAGGTAGGGGTGTCTGATACTAAAAGTTCTGCTAGGCAAGGTGAGACATCTGATCCTTTGGGGGTTACAGATGAAGGTACATAGCTGCTGAGGCCTTCAGCTTCCTGAATATCAAGGCTGTCCTCAGTTTAGACAGCAGAAAAGGGATGAATAGCTGTGGGATCAGTCTTGTACAATCTTGATCATCCTAAAAGAGTCCAAACTTACTGTTTTGAAGTGAAGGTGAAGTTTCTCTCATTTGACCCAGGGATTTCTGTCAATAATAGTTTGGAACATGAACTCCTCTGGCCCTGAAAATGAGAAAGATGATGCTGTCCTTCCCAGTGCTGATGGGAGGAAACTTCCTGAGCTTATGCTCTAAGAGTATTTCCCTAGAAGCCCACATAGCTGGTCAGCATTTCAGCTGCTGGCAGGGTGGGTTATCCAGCTGCCTGAGAGGCCCTTATTAAGTGCTGACAACAGCAGATAAAGGTGAAAGCCACTGCCTTACAGAGAGGAAGACAGAGAATGAGTGACCACAAAAGTCTGCAACTTATTATGATTCTACTCAAGGCCTCTGGAAGGGCTCTTGTGATAGACCTCTTAATAGGGCTCCAAATGGTGATGATGGTGAGCATGGCGATGATGGTGATGATGATGATGATTGCTATTTATTGAGCACTTACTGTATGCCAGATATTATGCTAAGTGTTTTATATACATTATCATACTTGGTCATCATGGAAACCCTGAGAGGCTCTTATTTATCCTTATTTTACAGCTAAGGAAACCGACACTCAGAAACTTTAAGTAATTTGTCCAAAGTTACCAGCTAGTAAGTGGATGAACCCAAATTCAAATATCTCAGAGTGTGGGCTCTTAACTTTCTGCTATGTTGCCCATAGAAGGTATCTGTTCATAATACAACAAATTTGGGGCACAATAACAGTAAAGTCTGTTGGACTAGATCCCTGTGGATAAAACTGCATGATATTCTAGCATATACTATGGCCTGGATTGTTGTGCAAATCCTGAATGTGAAAATGGGGCAGGTAAGAAGGTAGGATGGGAGAAAGAGCAGGTCCAGGGATCAATTCCCCCATAGGACAGATTCAATGATGTCTATTCCAAAATGTATGGTTGGCTGTGGGTTGTAAATAGTAGACTTGCCAGAATACACATGCTGTTTTCAGTTGTGGGAAAGGCCCAAGTAATAGTCCTAACTATGTTGGAGTTCAGTTATGGCCTCTAGTTCACATTCTAGTCATATCCACTGGCACCCCTTGATAAGATTTCCCACTTACAGCACCTCAGACAGTTTATTGTGTAGGAGCCCAGTCAAACCCTTCTAAAACTACAAATTGAGTATGTTACATCATGGTACACAGGACTTGGGAAAGACAGTGGCATTCCAAGGCATAGAGGACAACTTGCCCCACCTTGGCTCTTAGTGGATCACCTTTGGTAGGGATTTAACTGAAACATCCCCATTTCAGGTTTTCCAGGAACTCAGTATAACCACCATACAAGGGAAGGTTTCCTAACTGTGCACTTGAAAAAGCCATTGTTTCATTCTCTGTTATAAAATCCTTCAGCTTTCAAGTTGTAAAAGTCAAGGCATACAGAAATATCACAAATCAAGATTTCACATCTCCTATATGACTATTCTCATTGAAGTTAGTGTGGCTGTAGAAGGGAGCAGCCATTCTATTTGATTAATAGTCTTTACTCCCACTTCTACCCTGACATTTCCCAAAGACTCTGACATTAACCTGGTAGGAAGTCCACAACCTTCTGCTAGTTAATATTGGAATAATGTCTTGGAATAGTGCTCTTTCAATTACCTTGGCAGGTACGCGAGCCAATTTATCTGACTCTAAGTACCTGAGATACTAACCAAAGATACAGCTTTCCAGGACAGCGTAACTTCTCAGGAAAATACAAGAGACAGGAAAAATGCTGTGCCAAGATTTTGACTATCCCACATATTAATGTACCAGAAACCATATTTCAATAAGATAGCATGGTAGTTATAAATGCTATTTACCAATTATTTCTGACATTCCTCCTTCAGACATGGTAGAATTGTACTTCCCTGCCCCTTTGAAGTTAAGCATGGTTGTGTGACTTGCTCTGGTCAATGAAGAAATAGTAGAATTGACATAGATCACTTCTGGGTGAAAACTTTATGAGTCAGTGAATGATTCAATTTATTCCCCTCCTCTAATGCAGCAATCAAAGAAATGGGTTGAGATGGAGGCTCTGTCATCTTGGGTCTCTGATAACTATGATGAGCATAATCTTTAGCTGACCTTCTATGGGCATGTTTTAAGCATTGGTTTGAGGGATACTTGGTTACTGTAGGGTATCTTAACCTATTTTGACTGACATAGACAAACAGTCTCTCCCTCTGTGATGAACTCAAGGACTCTCCCTCAGGAACTCAAGAAGGATACAGATAATACCTTAGAATTTCACTTTCTCTGGCCCCCTTTCCCTACTGGCATTAGATCTTTGGATAAAAGAAAAGATTAGGAAAATAAAACTTTGACAGAATTACTTAGCCTCAACATGATAATTAAGAGCAACCACTCCTATTTCAATTAACCCCAGCTTCTTGAGGTTAACCCCAGCCAACTCAGAGTTCACATCTCCCATATGACCATTCTCATAGAAGATAGTGTGGCTTTAGAGGGAGCAGCCATTCTATTTGACTAATAGTCTTTATTCCTCATCGCTACTCTGACATTTTCCAAAGTTGGACCTATGAGATATTTGGGAACATAGGAAGGTAGCAAATGGAAAATAGCCATCCAGTTATCTTTATCTTTCAAACCACCCTGAACCACCCATGGAACATATGTCCAGCAACTAATAGTGGTGATCCTTAGCACTCTAGCTCTCATTTTCTCCTTTTCAGCTCTGCCCAGTTTTCTATTCTGACTTTCTCTCCAATTTCTAGTCTTGTTCTTGTTCTTTGAACTCGATGACTAAACTTGCTTTCTCTGGGGTTTTAAACCCTTAGCATTTACTTATTGGCGTTGCCATTCCTGGACACCAAAAATTAACAGCAACTTCATAATATCTTCCATTATGGAACACCTATTATGTGCCAGGTACTGTGCTAAGCACTGCCTCATTTCATTTCATTCTCACAACACCTCTGAGAGTAGGTATTATTAGAGTTTCTAGTTTACAGAGGAGAAAAAAAAGAGGCCCAGAAAGAGCAACACAACTAATGAATGATAGTTCCAGGACTCCAGTAAATTGTATCCCAGGCCTACCTCACAGCCCTGTACCCACCCAGCTCTTGCCCTTTGAACTTAAATTGTAGCAGCTACCCAAACACTCCCTGGATTTTCAAAGGAGCTCATCCCAGCCCTCACTAAAGGATCAAATCCTATAGATACTTTGGACAAGCTCAATAATAAATGTTGTCCCTTGGCTCTTATAAAAACTTATACATTGACTTTCCCAGACCTCCTGGACCAAGGGGCAATAATAAAGCTGGATCACATTTCCACGTATTACCCAAATCTCATCCCATAAAGTTCCTTTGTCTAGGAAAGCCCAAGGTCATCTCTGGGAGCATCACCTTTAAATCAACCAAATGATATACCTGAAAGGCCAAAAATTCTTTTCCTAGGCTTGGACCTGTCAAGCAAGTCCTAAGATATCCAGAGGACATTTATGAGCATTTGTGCTCAGTGAGATTATAGAGGCTCACAGCCCATCTCTATTCTTCCTAGCCATTTCTGTGATCTACACCAGTGGGATGGGCTTCCCTATAATGGCAGGAGAGCCATTCTATCACAAGTGGCCCCTGAATGCTGCTGCTACAGGGTACTTTCACTTTTGACCTTTTTTTTCTAGGAAGCTGACTGCAATCAGGATAAGCTCCATAGAATGGGAATAAAAATTGCTCAGCAGTAAGGCTGCCTCAGATACCTAGAAGTCTTATCTCAAGGAGGCTATGGACATTCCCTAACCACAAGGTCAAAGCATCACAGTCTGGAACAGGTTCCCCACAGTGCAGCTGGTCCTCTTTCTTGGAGATTTCAGTTTCAGATTACCACCTGGTTGTGAGTTGCTCCTTCCTGGGATACTGTGGTTACAGAGACAGAGGAGAATCCTGTGACAAAGTAAGGGATCATTACCAGGAAGATGCTCACATCATCAGTAGAAGGTCCACAGCCTCCCATAATATCTCCCAAAGACTAGAATAACAAGAGAAGAACATTGCTACTCCACCAGAAGACCACAACCACCATCAGTAGACTTCAGACATCTCGGTCATTATATGGACCTAGCAGGCCAATGAGGTCCATTCCAGGCACTGGCTGTGCCTCCCAGGACTTTTGATGGCCACATACCTGCCTGTACCTTATAAGACATTGATGTCCATGAGAGTTTACAAATCTAGGATACCAATAGGGACATCAAAGTCCCATTAAGACTACTGGAGCACTTTCTAACAGGAGACGTTTATCTTCTCATCTGTGTTGAACCTAACTTCCCTCCCAGGGCCACAGAGCCATATGATGGTGGCGAATGCTCTCCTTATGATGGCATAATGATCTCTTGCTCTAATTTTTTTTTGTCTTCCCCAGCTACTGCTTCCTTGTTAATTAGGGACTTTAATCTGTCTCTCAAATTTGTAGGTTTGATTGACTTCAAAGTTCTCAGTCCACATTAGGCTATCTACCTCCTACCACCTACAAACTACAGGAGAGACTGAGTCAAACAGCAGGACTATAAACAGCTACCTCCTGGTCTAGACATCATTGCAACCATGGAGACTCTACCTCTCCACCACAAAGCTAATCTTTAAGAACTCCTTGTTCCTCTCCATCCAAAGAATTCCCTGCATTTATAATTAAAGTTTACAGCCTTTGCTTTTTAAAACCACAGAGTGCCACCACAGGCCAAGACCACCCAGGGAAACCTCACAGAAACTGTGTAATCCAGCAGGAAATTATATGAGGTTTATGGTGACAGGCATAAGTACCAGCCAAAGCTGGGCTTGTGGGAGTCAGCAGTTTCATTAAAAAGACTAAAAGGAAGGTTCCTCTATAGCACTGAGTAAGATATAACCATATCTATACTATATGTATCTATATCATGTACTTATATAAGATACTGCCATATCTTCTGGGAGTAGACTGTGCCTACATATGATTATTTTAATAATGTATGAAGCGTAAGATTGTGGTAGTCCCAGATGGGGGCCAAAGCAAACATTCCCTAATCCCCTGGAAGGCTTATGCTTCTGTGGAGACCCTCCAGATACAGCTTATTATTATTATTATTTTGTATTAAATCACAGCTGCGTACATTAGTGCAATCAATGGGTACAATGTGCTGGTTTCATATACAATCTAAAATGTTTTCATCAAACTGTTTAACATAGCCTTCGTGGCATTTTATTTTTTTTTTTTTTCCAGTGGTAAGACAGAATTTATTTACAGAAAAGAATACAGAAAACACTAAAGCCCCTGGTAGAGAGAGAGAACTCAATTGGGGGAAAAAAGCTCTCTCCGTTTCTCTCCCGGTCTTTCCCCGTCTCCCCCTTTAGGCTTTTTGTCGCGGGGTATATATAGGTGTATGGGTTCCTTGGCCCCTATTTTTTTTTTTTTTTTTTTTTTTTTTGAGACAGAGCCTCAAGCTGTCACCCTGGATAGAGTGCCGTGGCATCACAGCTCACAGCAACCTCCAATTCCTGG
>CAUYON010205847.1:0-14762 GCA_963573935.1 Arctocebus calabarensis | reverse complement strand
ATGACAATGGAGCTTTAATAGGCATTGCATTAAAATTGTATATTGCTTTGGGAAGTATGGACATTTTAACAATATTGATTCTTCCCAACCATGAGCATGGTATGTTTTTCCATTTGTTGACATGTTCAGCAATTTCTTTTCGTAGAGTTTCATAGTTCTCTTTATAGAGATCTTTCACTTCCTTTGTTAAGTAAACTCCCAAATATTTCATCTTCTTTGGCACTACTGTGAAAGGAATGAAATCTTTGACTATTTTTTCAGCTTGGTTGTTGTTAGTGTATATAAATGCTACTGATTTATGAGTGTTGATTTTGCAGCCTGATACCTTGCTGTATTCCTTGATCACTTCTAAGAGTTTTATAGTAGAAACCCTGGTGTTTTCCAAATATACAATCATATTGTCTGCGAAGAGTGAAAGTTTGATCTCTTCTGACTCTATGTGGAAGCCCTTGATTGCCTTTTCTTCCCTAATTGCAATGGCGAAAACTTCCATTACAATGTTAAAGAGCAATGGAGACAATGGGCAACCTTTCCTGGTTCCTGATCTAAGTGGAAATGATTTCAATTTAACTCCATTCAATACACTATTGGCTGTGGGATTTAAACTTAAGACATGAAACTATAAAAATACTAAAAGAAAGAGCAGGGAACACTCTTGAAAGCATTGGCCTGGGCAAATACTTTATGAAGAGGACCCCCAAGGCAATGGAAGCAGTATCAAAAATACACTACTGGGATCTGATGAAACTAAAAAGCTTCTGCACAGCCAAGAACACAGTAAGTATAGCTAGCAGACAGCCCTCAGAATGGGAGAGAATATTTGCAGATTATGCCTCCAACAAAGGTTTAATAACCAGAATACACAGAGAACTCCAATATATTAGCAAGAAAAGAACAAGTGATCCCATCTCAGGATGGGCAAAAGATCTGAAGAGAAACTTCTCTAAAGAGGACAGGCACACGACCTTCAGACACATGAAGAAATGCTCATTATCCTTAATCATCAGAGAAATGCAAATCGAAACTACCTTGAGATATCATCTAACTCCAGTAAGATTTGCCCACATGATGAAATCCCAAAACCAGAGATGTTGGTGTGGATCTGGTGAAAAGGGAACACTTCTACATTGCTGGTGGAAATGCAAACTAATACATCCCTTTTGGAAAGATGTTTGGAGAACACTCAGAGATCTAAAAATAGACTTGCCATTTGACCCTATAATTCCTTTACTTGGTATATACCCAGAGGACCAAAAAACACATTACAACAAAGATATCTATACCAGATTGTTTATGGCAGCCCAATTCATAATTGCTAAGTCATGGAAGAAGCCCAAGTGCCCATCGATCCACGAATGGATTAATAAATTGTAGTACTTGTATACCATGGAATATTATGCAGCCTTAAAGAAAGATGGCGACTTTACCTCTTTCGTATTTACATAGATGGAGCTGGAACACATTCTCCTTAGCAAAGTATCTCAAGAATGGAAGTATCCAATGTGTACAGCCCTAATATGAAGAAAATTTATATCTTTCATGTGAAGGCTACAACCCAGTTATTGCGCAAAAAGACAAGGAAAGGGGAGAGGGAGGGAAGGGGAGGGAAAGGGTGGGGAGATAGGATAAAGGGCGAGATCACACTTGAGGTGCATCTTTGAAGGGTCAGGAAAAAAACTACTAAATACAGAACACAAATGTTTTCACACAGTAAATGAGAAAATCTCACGAATGTTATGTCAAACAGGCAGATGAAAATATCTCAGATTGTACATGGAGCCCACACACTGTACTCCATTATTGAACTAATGTACACAGCTATGATTTAAAAAACAAAAGTACAACAATATCCATTACGTTGAAGCACTGCCCATTGTTCCTTACTACCACAGGGAGCCAGATGGAACAAGTAACATTTTTTATTTCATAGTATTAAGGGAGTACAAGTGTTTCTGTTAGTTAGATGAATTGCACAATGCTGAAGTCAGGGCTTTTAGTGCTCTACCTGAGAAGTATACACTGTACCAAATAGGTAAATTTTTCCCCACACTCCCCTCCTACTTTCCAGCCTTCTCAATTCATGATGTCCTTTGCTATACTGTATGACCACGTGCCCCTACTCGTGTAGGTCCCACTTATCAGTAGGAACACGTGGTATTTTTTTTTCCATTCCTGAAATACTTCACTTAAGATAAGATCCTCCAGTTCTATCCAAGTTGCTGGAAAAGACATCATTTTATTCCTTTCTAAAACTGAGTAGTACTCCATGGAATATATACAAGGTTTCCCTAAGGTTGCCCACAAAGTTGCCATACATAGGAAAACAGGAAAGTGTAGAAAAATGTACCTTTATTTACAAAATATTCATTAAAAATGTTTGCAAAGAAATTGCCAACATGTAGAGAATATTTTGTAAATAATTTGTAAAGTTCTGTGAGGAATATTTTGTAAACAAAGATGCATTTAGCTGCCATTTCCCATTTTCCTATGTGTGATGACTATGAGTGAGTTTAAAGATACCCTGTATACCATAATTTTTTATCCACTCATCAATTGGTGGGCACTTAGATTGATTCCATATCTTGGCAATCTTGAATTGTGCTGTGATAAACATTTCAGCGCAGGTGTGTTTTTTTGATATAATGACTTATTGCCAGTAGTGGTATTGCTGGATTAAATGGTAGGTACACTTAAGTTCTCCATAAATCCTACTCAACAGAGATTAAGTGTTCCTTTTTCACCATATTCACACCAACATCTATTGTTCTTTGATTTTTTAGTAACGGCTGGCCATTCTGATAAGGGTAAGGTGGTATCACATAGTGGTTTCAATTTGCATTTCCCTGCTGATTGGTGCTGTTGAACATTTTTCCATATGTTTCTTGGTCATTTGTCCATCTTCTTTTGAAAAACTTTGTCCACACCTTCTGCCAGTTTTTTAAAGGCTTATGTGTTTTTTCCTTGCTGATTTGTTTGAGCTCTTTGTAGATTCTAGATCAGGGGTCCACAAAGTACAGCCCATGGGTCACATGCAGCCA
Source organism: Arctocebus calabarensis (assembly GCA_963573935.1). NCBI lineage: Eukaryota > Metazoa > Chordata > Mammalia > Primates > Lorisidae > Arctocebus > Arctocebus calabarensis. The sequence goes on along the minus strand of CAUYON010205847.1, from coordinate 11,724 downwards.
CAGAGGACATTTATCAGGCCCACCGGGTGTTTTTGCCTCCACTGTCTGTCCTGTTTAGCAGCAGACTCATCCCCAGCCCACAAAATCTGTTAGCGGAAAAACCATTGGTTGCATTCCCAAACAAAACGTGTGGATTCACTGGAAAAGTTGCAAAAGGAATTCCAATTTAGATTTAAAGAGCTTCATCTCCATAAACAGGACATACAACTTTTCCAATGTGGAGGCCAGTCCCTGAAGTCACCGCCCCGGCTGCACCTCTGCCAGCTGCTCTGGCACCACCTCAGGCCGGCATCTCCTGCACGCGGGAGCCAGGTGCCTACGGGTGCAGCGGGGTGGCTGAGCACTCCTGTGGCTCAGCTCCTGCTCTGGCTCCAGCTCTGTGGGGCGGTGGCTTTCTGGCTTCTCCAGGAGGCTGGCCTGTGGCCCCTGAGTGCTCTAAGAACATTTCCACTGTTGCTCAGAGGACACACACAGTGGGAGTCAAATTCCTAAAGAATTGCCTTTGTGAGAAGCTGGAAGTATTTCTTTAAATTCCGTCTCTTAGTTTTTCAAAGAAACATCAAAAAAAACCATTGAGTAGGGTGCCATATACTGAAGGTGACAGGTTCAAACCCAGCTTTGGCCAAACTGCAAAACAGAAAAATAGCCAGGCATTGTTGCAGGTGCCTGTAGTCCCAGCTACTCAGGAGGCTGAGGTAAGAGAATTGCCTAAGCCCAGGAGTTGGAGGTTGCTGTGAGCTGTGTGACGCCATGGCACTCTACCCAGGACGATAAAGTGAGACTCTGTCTCTACAAAAAAAAAAAAAAGAGAGAGAGAGAGAGAAAGAAACCATGAGCAACATTAGTAATGAAGAGTTTGACTGCCACTTGCCTGATGAAGGTTTTACTGCCAAGGACATTCTGGACCAAAAAATCAATGAAGTTTCCTCTTCTGATGATAAGGATGTCTTCTATGTAGCAGACCTCAGAGATGTTCTGAAAAAGCACCAAAGACAGCTAAAAGCTCTTCCTCATGTCACTCCCTTTTATGCAGTACAGCCATTCTGAAGACCCTCACTGCCATTGGGACAGGATTTGACTGTGCTAGCAATACTGAAGTACAATTAGTGCAAAGTCTCGGGGTGCCTCCAGAGAGGATTATCTATGCAAATCCTTATAAACAAGTGTCTCAAATTAAGTACGCTGCCATTTTGGGGTCCAAATGATGACTTTTGACAGTGAAGTCAAGTTGATGAATGTTGCCAGAGCAAATCCAAAGGCCAAGTTGGTTTTGCGGATTGCCACTGATGATTCCAAAGCAGTCTATTGACTCAGTGTTAAATTTGGTGGCACACTCAAAACCAGCAGACTTCTTTTGGAATGGGCAAAAGAGATAAATATTAAAGTCATTGGTGTCTGCTTCCACGTAGGAAGTGACTATACTGATCCTGAGACCTTTGTGCAGGCAATTTCTGATGCCCGCTGTGTCTTTGACATGGGAGCTGAGGTTGGTTTCAGCATGTATCTGCTTGATATTGGTGGTGGCTTTTCTGAATCTGAAGCTTAAATTTGAAGAGATCACTGGTGTAATCAACCCAACACTGGACAAGTACTTTCCATCAGACTCTGGAGTGAGAATCATAGCTTAGCCAGGCAGATATTATGTTGCATCAGCCTTCACACTTGGAATTACTATCATTGCCAAAATATTGTATTAAAGGAAGATATTGTATTATAGGCTCTGATTAGTCCAGTGAACAAACCTTTATGTATCACATCAATGATGGAGAATACGGATCGTTTAATTGCATCCTTTATGATCATGCTCATGTAAAGCCTCTTCTGCAGATTATTCATCCAGCATATGGGGACCAACATGCGATGGCCTTGACTAGACAGTTGAGCACTGTGACCTGCCAGAAATGCATGTGGGTGACTAGATGCTCTTTGAAAATATGGGTGCTTTCACTGTAGCTGCTGCTTCTACTTTCAATGGATTCCAGAGGCCGACTATCTACTATGAGATGTCAGGACCGACGTGGCAACTCGTGCAGCAAATCCAGAACCCTGACTACCTACCCAAAGTAGAAGAGCAGGATGTTGACACTCTGCCTGTGTCTTGTGCTTGGGAAAGTGGAATGAAATGTCACCTAGCAACTTGTGCTTCAGTTAGTATTAAAGTGTAGATATCATTCTGTAGCTGTTAACTGTGAGTTTAGCTTGAATTACGGGATTTGGGGGGACCATTTAACTTAATTATTGCTAGTTTTAAAATATCTTTGTAAGAGTAGGGTTGGCACAGATGCAGCAATATGTCAGATTAGGAAATGGGGTCACATTTATCTGTGTTCCTATGGAAACTATTTGAATATTTGTTTTATATAGATTTTTATTCACTTTTCAGACATGCTATGAAAGAGCACGCCTTTGTTGCTCAGCAGGCATTTGTAGCTTGTACAGTGACAGAATGGACCAAAAGCTTAGTGTTGTGACCTGTTTTAAGAATAAAGTATCTTGGCGGTGCCTGTGTCTCAAAGAAGTAGGGCGTCAGCCCCTATGCCAGAGGTGGCGGGTTCAAACCCAGCCCCGGCCAAAACTGCAAACAAAAAAAAAAAAAAAGAAAAAAGAAAATGTTGATATAATTTACCAAATGGAACTGGCTGAACTGCAGAATTGTGACTCTGAAAGACGCATTCAAGTCAAGCAGCCTTCCTAATTTCTATGCATCTCTCCCCTCTGAGACATATACTAATATTAGGAACCATGCACTCAAAATGGCAACCATCTTTGGCAGCCCTTAAGTCTGTGAACAGACTTTTCCAGAATGAAACATCTGAAATCTCTAACCAGATCTAGACTAACTGATGAACACTTGCATCACTTGTTAAGACTAGCAGTGACAAATATGGAACTGGACATGGACCATCTCATTAGCCAAAAGCAGGCCCATAGTTCCCATTGAAATCCTGGTAAGTTTGTTGATTTAACTTTATTTGTTCTTTATTTTCAATATTGTATTTGTTCCCATTTTGTTTTTGTACTTCAAAATAAGATATGTGCAGTGTGCATAGGAATTTGTTCATAGTTGTTTTTTTTTTAAACTATAGTCTGGCCCACCAGTGTTCTGAGGGGCAGTGAACTGGCCCCTTGTTTAAAAAGTTTGAGGACCCCTGTTCTAGATGTTAATGCCTTATCAGATTTATAACTCGCAAATATTTTCTCCCATTCTGTGGGTTGTCTACTTTGTTAATAATTTCCTTGCTGTGAAGAAATGTTTTTATTTAAGTTCCATTTATTTTCATTGTTGCTGTCTTGCCTTGGGGGGATCTTAGTCAGAAATTCTTTCCCTGGGTCAATCTCTAGAAGTTTTTCTTTTCTTTTCTTTTCTTTTCTTTTCTTTTCTTTTTTTTTTTTTCCTTTTTGGAGACAGAGTCTCACTATGTTGCCTATGGTAGAGTGCTGTGATGTCACAGCTCACAGCAACCTCCAAGTCTTGGGCTTAAACAATTCTCTGCCTCAGCCTCCCAAGTATCTGGGACTATAGGCACCCACCACAATGCCTGGCGATTTGTATTATTGTTGTTGCAGTTGTCATTGTTGTTTTAGCTGACCTAGGCTGGGTTCAAACCCACCAGCCTTGGTATATGTTACTGGCACCATAACCAATGGCACTGAGCCAGAAGAGTTTTTATTATGTTTTGTTTGTGACATAATATCAAGCCCTGTCAACCCATCCTACCCAGTAACTTTCCTCCTGGCTTGCTTCAACTTGCTTGTTCCTATGCTTTTCCAGGTTTGTGATGAATATCACAAGTATCATAAGTTTTGTGTGACCAGTTCAGAGTTTGTTTACTTTCTATGTGACTGCTCCATTATCATCCTTTTAACACAAAAGACTTCCTCATACATGCCATTGCTAAGACATGTTGGCCCTACTTAACTTCCTTAGAATTGGGTTGTGGAAGCCAATTACAGATTTTTCATGTTTATCACCACCTTCTTTAATCTGATAAGATTTGGCTCATTGTACCTATCAGCACCTTGTTGATTACTGATTCTCTTATTCAATGCCTCTCCCTTTACTTGCCTGAGAATGAGGCAAAGAACAAAGTTTCCTGATATCACCTGAAACTTCTTTTCCAGGTATAGCCATCTATTAATCAATATCATTTGGATATTATTGTCCTAATTACCTTTTGGTGCATTAAATATTATAGAGCCAGGTGGGGTGGCTCACACCTATAATCCTATCAAATCTGGGAGGCTGAGGCAGGAGGATCCCTTGAGCTCAGGAATTCCAGACCAGCCTAAGTAAGAGCAAGACCATATCTTTACTAAAAATAGAAAAAAATTAAGACATGTGTCATGGTGGGCCCCTGTAGTCCCAGCTACTTGGGAGGCTGGGGCAGGAGGATCACTTGAACCCAGGAGGTCCGAGGTTGCTGTGAGCTAGGCTAACACCACTGTACTCTAGCCTGGGGCAGTCAAATAAGACTCTGTCTCAAAAAAAAGTATTGCAGAGCCATTTAGTCCCTTGGTGGGTTCCTAAATTATCTTCAGCTGATCATTGTTACTAACACCTGAGAGTTCCAGAACAACCTCTAGTCAGGATTGATCTCAATGCATATGTCCCTTGTATCAGTGGGATGCCCTTCTGTGATTTATATAATGTATGTCAGAGTGAGAAAGGATGAGGGAGAATGGGCAGATTTCCTCCTGCCTGATCTCTGTCCAAAGACGTGTGTGTGGACGAGCGCATGTGTGTATGTAAATTGTTCTTTTCAGCCCCAGAGCTCCATCTTCATGAGAGGAAGCTAGATAATAGTCCCAGATAATTAAATCATCTATTCACAGTGCCTGTCACACTACTATTATGCTAACACCTGTATGCCTTTCAACTTTTCACTTTCATACTTAGAAGAGTCTTCCTTGACGTCAACAACAAAATAAAAGACAGAGTAACTGCTTGGATATGTCAATAATTTTCTCTTTCTCAGGCACATAGCATTTTGGTAGGAGCTAGAAGGAAGGCACCAGGTTGAATTTCCATTAGTATCAATTACATAAAATGAATCTGTCTCAATGCCAGGATAGATATGTAAATCCCTAAAGCAACTCAGGGTATCAGATAGAGTATCTAAAAGTCGGAGTGGATTTTCTACTATCATGTGGCACTGATTCTGGAGTGGAGTTGCTCTCAGTCCAAGGAAACTCTTGAATGGACAAGTTGGAGCCAGGTAAACACTGAGGCTGCTCCGAGCCTGTGTGCATATGTGCTACATTTGTGGGAGCCCTCCAGCTCCTGATCACCTAATTTATACTATCTATGGTATATGCTGAGAACTTGGATGCTCCCTATAGGAACCCTAATGGTTTCAGTAGGTAAAAATACCAAGTTTAATCCTATCTAGTTTCTCTAAGGTAGGAGTTGAGTGATAAATAGAATGCATTCCCAAGTTGACAGGAGGTGATGTTATTCTTGGATAAAGGAAGGAAGTGAGTATGGCTCCTTGGGTGCCCATTCAGGAAGACTGGGGGAATTCTGTCTAGGAAACGTGGGAGGGGTCTCAAAGAAGTGTTTGTCAAGGCCAGTGCCAATCAGGAAAGGTAGAGAGGAATGCATCTGAAATTCCCCTGGAAACTAGAACTTTAAAGTGACCATGGATTTTTGTTGCATATGTAGAAAAGGAAAGATAAGAGAAAGATTTAGGAAAGGGACGGAAATACCATTTTATTCAGTGTTTAAAAACTTAATTTTATGGGGAAAAAACTAGTGAAATAATTATTTGTAAACCATTTACTAATGAAGAAACTAAATCTCAGAAAAAAAATTAGGAGACTGGCCCAAAATAAAACAAATAAAAGAGTCAGAGTTCAAAAATCAGGGGTATGTGGTACATCTCCTCAGTGAAGGGCTCAACTGCAACTTGAAGTTTTTCTAACAAACACAAACCATATAACCCAATTGTATATACCTTTATATTAATCTGAAATTAAAAAAAAAAAATCAGGTCTATCTGACCACGAAATCCAGACTTTCCCTGAGGAGAGAGAAGAGAGAGGTAAGAAAGGAGATAGATGGAAAAGAAACATAATGTTAATTGAGCTCCTTACATAGGCCAAGTTCTATGCTAGGCATTTTACATTTATATTTCTTTTTATTATTAGTCTTTACAACAACAGATTTGTTCTGTATTTTTGTTCCCCTTCCTGTTTGTAACTGTGGTTTCCTATGAAAGTCTGAGGGTCCTGTAGCACAGGACTCTAACCACGGCCTTTCCACCCACCCCCAGTTCCCTTCCCTGATAAGCTCAAGGTTTTCTGCTAGTAGCTAAAAATATTCAAAGGTGCGGACCTGTTGATTGCTCTGGAGCTGTAATCCAGAAGTGCCATGTTAAGGCTGGGGACTCTCGTAAGTGATACAAGAGCATGTTACTCCAGAATAAACCAGTCTTCTAGTGCCACCAGTGCCACCAATAAACTAGTGCCACCCCTGAACAACCAGAGACCAGGCACTGCTAGAGGACATTGTCCCTGTTTTGTCTGTAGTTGTGCTTTTGCCACCCCCATGATGCTGTCCCCATGCTCTGCCTAGTAAGAGCAGAACACACCTGCCCTCTTCTCTCCTAGAGTGAAGTTCACCCCTAGGGACTCAAAGCCCAAGTTCCCCAGGCTCCTCCTTATAGCCCTTTCACATGATTCACATAGAAATATTGTGGAGGCAAAATCTTGCTCCCCTTCCCTTCCTCCAACCAGAGGCTGCAACTGACCTCTGGTCCTCCCTTTTCTACTTGCAGTCATCATTTTATTTTGGAAGTCGTTATCAACTAGGCCTGTCTCTATCCTTTGCTCAAGGCAATGCTGCTCCACCCTGATAAGTTTCCTGACTTAGGAATTGCAGGGAGCAATGATATTCTTGGTCCCTTCCCTCTCAGAACTCTTCTGGGCTCCTGGAAAAATTTAAAAATAATCTATTCTAATCTAAGATCAAATTTATCTCATGGTGGGAGAAAAAAAGTTGACCTTCTTTTTTAGCAGACTTTCCCTACACAGATGAAGAGACTGAAGCTCACAGATGTCATTAATGAGGAAGAGGAGGAGAAAAACAGAAGAGAAAAAATATCCAATTTTTTTAAGCTAGTCAGTAGACAGCAGAGATTCAAGCCAAGTGCCTCAAAAAAAAAAAAAATTCTCCAAGATTCAAAATGTGCAATATTCATTGTGAAAGTGCTCCCTCTGGGGACCCCGCTGCCAGGCTATGAGATGCCCAAGCCACATGGGGAGACCACTAGTAGGCATCGTGGTCCACAGGCCCAGCCCCTCAGTCCTCCCAGGCCAGCTGCAAGATAGGGATGTCCCAGACGATGTCAGGCCTGAGCCATTCCGGCCACCCTCAGCTGTCTGAGTCTTCCCACTTGAGGTCACAGATACCAAACAGCAGAGATGCCATCTCTGTGTACCCTGCCCAAATTTCTAACCCACAGAATCAGTGAGCACAGCGAGACGATTGCTATTTCTCCTCCTGTCAGTTCGGCATGACTTGTCCATCTGTCGGTGGCATAAGGAAATCCGCCTGGAGATCAAAGACACTAAAAAGCAAGACTTTGTTGTTGTTGTTGTTGTTGTCATCCTAGGTAAACAGCACAAAATGCTAAGAAGTACATCATCACAAAGTCATCCAAGTGCAAGAAGAGTCTCTCACGTTACAATTTTTGACCAAGGGACCCAACACACACATCACTAGGTTATCGTTAACTGAGGATTGTCTATGCTGAGCTGGAAAAACCGTTACTGGCAACAGTGGAACACTGGATGTAAAACTGGCATGGAAAATATAAAACAAAATTCTTTAGTGAAAAACACTGATCATCTGGAAAAACCTTTATCAGTATCTCACTAATGCTTTTAATTTTCTTACGAGGCACAAAAATTTTTCTCCTAGGTCTAAGTTATACTTAGAACTTTTAATAAATAGCTCCCATCATACAGACAATAGTGGGGAGAGGAGAAACTGTCCAAATAGTGGAAAAGAGTCACTAAATCTATAAAGTGTAAGACAAGGACCCATAAATAGGGGATCGACTTTCACATTGTACAGACATATTTTTAAAACAAAAGCAGAAAATTCTCATTTAACATACCTGTGTGTGCATTATGTGCTGTAGGCGTGTCTTGTGGGTGCACACATGTGTGTCTTTATGGCTATGAATGAACTTCAACTGTTAAATCTCCTGGTTCTGTGGAGGATGAAATTTTTGATTGTCCTGGTTTTCTCCTGTTTGTCTATCATGACAGCAAGCAGTGAAAATTAGGCAGAACGTATAATCTGTGCATTGATTTGTACACTGTCTACTGCCCATAGTCAAAGACATATTCATGAACTTATTTGTTGAAAATACATATATTGAACACCTACTATGTGTTTGATAACTACAGATACCAAGATCTCTCTCTTCATTAAGTTTATATTCTAGAAGGTAGAGTGACATGATAAACAAGTAAATAACAAAATCTTCATCCTGAAAGGATTCAACCAAGAAACAAGTTAGACACAAAGAACTTTTGAAACATGAGGTTACATAGAAAAAGAAGTGGAGCAGACATTTATTTTTTTAGCTGCCTAGAAACCTACCTCCTTTTCCACAAGTAGCCTGGTCTCCTCCCTTTAAGGAAACCTCTTGCCAGGGATATTGCCAGTCTCCTGTGGAAACCAAAGGAAGAAAGCCTCCCTCTTCTCTCCCTGCTGTAGTGGGGAAGTGAGCGTGGATTTGGATTCTTGATTGACAGATTCCTCGCAGGTCTCAATGATGGCAGGTTAGCCAGACCACACTTGCAAAGAGGATCGTGTGATGGAGGATGGTTAAATGTATGTGTCCACTTGGCTAGGCCAAGGGAATTAAGTATTTGGCAAACATTCTTGTAGATGTTTCCATGAGATTTTTTTTAGATGAGATTAATATTTAAATTAGCAGACTTTGAGTAAAGCAGATTACCCTTCATAACACGAATAGACTTCATCCAATCAGTTGAAGGTCTTAATAGAGAAAAGGATGACCTTCCTTCAAGAAAGAAGGAAGTCTCCCAGCAGGCTGCCACATCAACCCTTCCTGGGCCTCCAGACTTCCTATCTACCTACGCTGCAGATTTTTGGATTTGCCAGCATCCACAAATATTTGTTAATTCCTGAAAAAATAAATTGATAGATAGTACATGGATGGATAGATGATAGATAGATAGATGATAGATAGATAGATAGATAGCCACCCTGACTTTGAAAAACCCGAATACTCTATGGTTTTTTCAACCTGAGTCTCCAAGTTCCCATGTTTCTTCCCCTTCTAAGTCTACCTTTTCTGTCTTGTATTGTTCTACAAATTGGTACATCCCTCCCTCAAATATTGATAAAATGACAGCTCCCCCCCTCCAAAAAAGAAAACTACAGAATAATTGCACAGTCTGGTATCAAAAAAACACAACTTAACATTCACAATGTCCACCCTTCTCAGCCCACACATCAGTCCAATGAACTTCCTCCTGTTTGTGGTGGATGGAGGTACCTACAACCACATACCTTGGCTGATACATGAAAACTGGGGCTTTGAAACCAGTATTCTCTCTAATTATTTTTTGCTTAAGATATTTTCCAGTTTCTGCAGACCTCCAGTAAATCTTGTACCAACCAAGAACATTTTTGGCATCCTCATGTTAATTTTTGTTTACGTATTTGATTAAAGCTTTCCTGAGTCTTTCCATCTAAGTCCTAGGAAAAGAGACTGTGTTTTATTATTTCTCATGCCACCCACAGTGACCCTTCCCTTCCAGGGCCCTGTATGTTATGGCTGCTTAATAATGGTTTCTTGAGGTGGCAGAGGTTTTAATGGTTCAGTGGTTGAACCAACTTTCAGTGTGAGAATTTTGTTACCTGTGGTTGTCATTACTAATTTGAGTTATAGAGAACATTTATTTCAATGAACTCTAAACATTTTGAGCACATTGTTTTATGCTTAGAAATTAATTTGTTATCAATTACTTACAAATATAAATCCAATGAAGACAAAATATTGCAGTGATTTTTACTAAGACTGAGTCAGTTAAAGGTAATTTAAGAAAAAGGCTACAAGTGTCCTTACTTTTACTTGATTGTGTAAGAGCTCTTTTCTTTAATTTGGTCTATCATTTGGTCAATATTTGAGGTGAAGATAAAATAAAAATTGGAAGGTCTACCCACATATCCTGGACTCACAGGGAGAAGGTGGAAAGAAGACAAAGAGTAAAGGAAATGGGAGGGGGAAAAGAAGAAAGCAGCCAGACAGAGACCCCCTCCAACTTCGTGTACCCCCATGCATAAAAGAAATCAGTCAAAGGATTGAAGCAAGAAGTAAAGGATTATGGGCTGGACACAGCTATGATGTGCTCTTAACTCATTAATATGGAAAACCTTCTCTTCAATTCCTCTTGAGCCAACTGTTCATAGTAATACATTCCTAACTGGGTGAAAAGATTGTTTCCAAGTCCATTCCCTATTTTTTAACATACTTGCCATGAGCCAGAAGTTAAGTTAAAGAGAGGTTGCCAGACATAGGGTCGCTCATTCACTTGAATTTGTATTTTTTGCAATTTTAGATGTCGGTAAAAAAGAAGTAGCAACAAAACAAAACACAAAGCTAAGGGACTTCAGTGCAAATTCTTAAGTGTAAATTTCAATCAACACAAAATTTCAATCAGCACCCAATCAAACTTTTAATTAATAAGTAATTATTTTTAAGACCAGAACGATAAAAGGATCAAGATGATTAAAATTGCGAGAGCAGGCCCTAAGTAATAATGGCATGATGGTCTTATGTAGGAACAAAAAAGAAAAATTCAGCCTCCATTATTTTAACCTGTCTTCAAATTTATTACAGAGACCATTAACTGCAAAGCTCAAATGCAAAAAGCAATGAGACAATAAAGGTAAAATTTAAGGCAGCTGAAAGGGAACTTGGCCACCAGTGTAACTTTACCACTAAATTACTATCATCACAGACTCATTTTCATCACAGTGCAAGTTACGTTTTGCTATGAGACTCTAATAGGCAATGCAGGAAAATTCTTGTTCCATTACAGAGCTCCAAACACAGTGATTAGGCTATTTCAATGCATCGTACATGCCGAGAGCAACTATAAAATCCCATCATGATTATCATCAAGAGATATTTATTAAACAGTTCTCGGCGTGTGGTGCCTAATAAGTGGTCTGCAATGAGGTGCCTGTGTCTTTCAGAACTGGACCAAACAAGGCACCCCAAATCAAAGCCAGCTCTTAAAACCTTCACTTCCGGTTATTATTATTATTTTTTTTTTTTTTGAGACAGAGCCTCAAGCTGTCACCCTGGGTAGAGTGCTGTGGCATCACAGCAACCTCCAATTCCTGGGCTCAAGCGAGTCTCCTGCCTCTGCCTCCCAAGTAGCTGGGACTACAGGCACCCGCCACAATGCCCGGCCATTTTTCGGTTGCAGCCGTCATTATTGTTTGGTGGGCCCGGGCTGGATTCAAACCCACCAACTCAAGTGTACGTGGCTGGCGCCTTAGCCCGTTGAGCCACAAGCGCCGAGCCCGGTTATTATTAGCATCTTAGCAGGGTACTGGCGAAACTTATTAAAGGTAGAGTATTAATGTCTTTATATAGTGATCAAGGAAATGCCATGAAGGATATCTGTAACAGTATGATCAAAATATTTCTGAATGTATATGAATCGTGCCCT
>CAUYON010205846.1:0-15646 GCA_963573935.1 Arctocebus calabarensis | reverse complement strand
GCGCCTGTAGTCCCAGCTACTTGGGAGGCAGAGGCAAGAGACTCGCTTGAGCCCAGGAATTGGAGGTTGCTATGAGCTGTGATGCCATGGCACTCTATCCAGGGTGACAGCTTGAGGCTCTGTCTCAAAAAAAAAAAAATTATTTGTCACATATCTGAGGTTCATCTAAGTTGAACCTACTTCAGGCTGAGCACCTGGAGGGGAGCGCTGGCTAATGGGGCAGCATCATTTCCCATGTCTCTCATTTTGATCTGCAGGCTTCCTGAGAATGTTCCATGGCAAGAGCAGAGGTTCCGGAGAACAAACAGAAACAAGACCTCAGAAGGCCGAGGCTCCCAACAGGCACACTGTCTCTTCTGCTCTCACCCTGCCTCCTGTGGACAGAGCTGCGAAGTCATACAACAAAGGGCATGATTACAGGGAAGGGTGAATTAAACCAGCTACACAAAGTGTTAAGAAATATGCTTTTCTCAGCATGATGTGGAAGAACAGCAAATGATGGACATTGCTCATTGTTCTTGCCAACTATGGGAAAGGAATCGCACTGTGAGTTCTTCCTCAGTTCAGGAAACCATCAGAAGACACTGGGTGAAGCTTCCCATGTTCTGAGTTTACTGTCCAAGAGTACTGGCCATCCTGGGCCCGTCTGAGTGCCCTGAGGACTGGGTGGATCAGCCTTTTCAGGCATGCATGTAACCTATTCACAGCACATCATTATTTCATTGGTTGGAAAACTATGCCTTAGACAAAAGCCTAATGGTCCCTCAGATTTGGACTAACATTTTCAATACGTTTTATAAGTTCTTAACCAACAAAATTTGTTGCCTACCTTGATTTGATCTATTACCACCCACAGAATGATGTGCTTTTTATTTTTTGTGTCTTTGTGGCAACCTAGAGAGGCACTGCTCAGGTCCTTCTTCAAGAAATGGGTCTAAGGTGGCACCCAAAGCTCAGTGGGTAGGGCCCAGGTCACATACACTGAGGCTGGCAGGTTCAAACCCGGCCTGGGCCAGCTAAAGCAACAATGACAACTGCAACAAAAAAATAGCAGGGCATTGTGGTGGGTGCCTGTAGTCCCAGCTACTCAGGAGGCTGAGGCAAGAGGATTGCTTAAGCCCAAGGGTTTGAGGTTGCTGTGAGTTATGACATCACAGCTCTACCCATGGTGACATAGCGAGACTCTGTCTCAGAAAAAAAAAAAAATAGAAAGTGGTGTGGACCACTTGAGCATCCTATTTTAGATCACTCTTATTTATTATATTGATGAAATTACTTTGATTTATTTTATTGATGGTATTATGTTGATAAGGCAGGATGATCAATGGGTACCTAGCACATTGGAGCCTTAGTAAGAGAACTTCTTCCTAGAAGTTTGGAGATGGGCCCGCTGAAGACTCAGGGGTCCTCTACTTTATTAAAGCAGCCAGAGATGTTACATCCAAAGTAAAAGACCAAGAACTCCATCTGCTCCCTACAGCTGAGAAGGAAGCACAGGCCTGGTGGACCTCTTCAGAGTCTGGAGGCAGAACTCCAGACCTGTCCCCACAACCGGGGAGGTAGGCTGGGAGCAAAGGAGAGGTGGGGCTGAGTTTTGTGTGGTTGTTTTATATTAATTATCTGGATAACAGCAAGAAACAGGGAAAGAGAGAGAGAGAGAGAATATCACTCTGGTCTATATACTGGGTACTAAAACATTCTGCCAGCTTGTGGGACCTGGAGCAGAAGAGGACTCTGCACTGAGTCTGGGCTAAGTACAGTTACACAATTCAGCGTCTTTGTACTGATAATGGTATTGATAGTAGAAAAAGGTGCAGTGTAGATTTTATCAGAGGCTCCACTGGGAGAAACACAATAAAGGCGGCTGCGATTCTGGAGAAAGACCATGCTATTTGCAGTGGAGAAAAAAACACTTGTTGAAAGGTGGCTCTTGATATGCTACTTAGCCTCGGTAGGGATAAAATGGTTGACCATAGGACGTAAAGTGATCATACGTCTGAAAATGCCCACTACGAGTTAGGACCCTCTGAAGGAAATGATGCATCTGAGACCCCATACAAGCAAGACTGGAAGGCACATGTGAGTTGCATGAACCCACAGCCCATGTCCAAATCACACTGTAGAAAACTGAAGAATAGGGAAAGCCCAAGCTTGGATTATAGACGGGATGTCTCAGTACGTGGGTGCAAACCAAAAACAACAGTTGCATTATAAACTCACTCAGCATTGGGCTTGGAAGAGAGTGAAGAAGGAAAATCTTCCCAACAGGTGAATCTTTGTTTTTTTAAAAAATGCAGACAGCTTCACATAATGTAGTAGTTGTCCTTTTATGTCAATTAATTGTGAAAAATACACAAAAGCTCTCAGGAATTTAGCAACACTTTTAAACAAATATGTATTTTATTAATCAAAGTAAGCATATAGTGTAATAATAGTACATACATGTGAGAGACATAGTATTTATATAGCTGCCACCTGGGGCATAAGTGGATTCATTCCTTCTTTGAAATACTTCTGTAACCGCCCACTGCTGAAGCAGACAGTTTGGAATCAAAATTCACAGGGATTAAGAGACCACGCTCAGCAGTATGTCCCAAGGTCAGATTTCACTTTGCGGACATTCCTGCAGAGTGAAACCTACTTCTATCCTTTGTTGGTCTTCTTACAAATATACTCAATCATGGCTTTGTAGCAAGTTAGTATGCAGCTTGCAAAGGAGTGTATAGCTTATTTATATAAATGAAAGAAAGAAGAATGGTGTTGCACTAATAGACTAGTTGGTTTGGGGGAAAATAAACAAGTACTTTTTGATCAAAAGACTTCCTTTATGAAGCCAGGCATGGTGACTTATGCCTGTAAAGCTAGCACTCTGAGAGGCTGAGGTGGGTCGATTGCTTGAGGTCAGGGGTTCGAGACCAGCTTAAGCAAGAGCGAGACCCCTAGCTCTTCTAAAAATAGAGAAAACTACCTGGGCATTGTGGCAGGCACATACAGTCTCAGCTACACCTGTAGTCCCACCTACTCAGGAGGTGGAGGCAAGAGGATCACTTGAGCCCAAGAGTTTGAGGTTGCTGTGAGCTACAATGACACCACACCACTCTACCCAGGGTGATAAAGTAAGTCTATGTCTTAAAAAAAAAAAAAGAGAGACTTCCTTTAAGAAGGGCTGCAAGAAGAGTGGAAAAACAAAAAAGAGTAGTTTAAAAGTGTATTTTCCACTATAATGTGGGTAAGAACTTGAAAACATCACTGGACAGCTCTTATTTCTGTAACCGGTTCATCTAAAGATCATACTCTACTACAAGTGAATTGAATGGCATATATTTTTAAAGTCCCCTAGACTGTTTTTTTTTTATTTTTTATGAGTATTCCAACATACATTCACATGTGCCATCAACGGATAAAACACATATTTCTATGAAGACATTACTGATTTACACAATGCAACTCCTTCTGAAGGAATGAGAATAAGGGACCTTAACTGTGAAGATCATTTGAAAGGTGGTCAGTAAACTTGTTCCTTGACGGTATGGCTTGAACCACAAACAGGTCCTTTGCTACAGAGATTTCCATATTTCTTTTGTCCTCTTTCACATGTAAGAGTTTTTCCCTCCTAAATACTCTCAGCTCTGTTTGAAAGGTATTGGCAGGCAAATATGAAACAGCCTAATGTTGTATAAAGTATTTCCAAACTGGTTCATCTATTAAGTATATAATATGTAATGCTTATGGAACTTTTTTTATTTGTTTACCTTTTCTTTTCATTCCATAAGACAAGTGTGTTATAGACTAATCTCTGAAAATCAGGTACCTACACAAAGCTTTAAGGCAGTGATTCAAGGACTTGAGAAGCCAAACTACCCTATTCTTAGTTTTTTCACACGTTTTAACGTATCTTGAAACATTTGACACATATTTTGAATTAAAATGCATTAAAACTTACGTTAATTGAGAAAAATATATCAGATGAGAAAACTGAAGCTATTCCTTACATGTATAATACCAATTTGGGTATTTGCTACTTTGAAATAACCCTGGGTTAAATTTGGATCACTCAACTTTATACATTTTCAATGCCAAATACATTTGGTTAAGGTAAGAACTCAAAAGTGAACAAATGTTCATTCGAATTGTCTTTTATAATAAAATTCGTAATTTACTTCAAATTTCTATAAAAGAAGCACAGAGACCATCTTTTGTTCACATTCTTATTCTATGGTAAATTTTGTTCTCTAAAAAGAGAACAAGGTGTAGTGTGTAATCAAATAATCACTGAGTATGTTCTTTGTAAACACAGTCTCTGTAAAGGGGAGGGAGAGAATTACTAAGCTCAAAAAACAAGAACTCAAGTATTTGTCAAATGATCTTCCGTCTCATCTCAGCTCTCTATAATGTCCTTTTAGATAAAAAGTTTCAAGAATTTATTATCTCGTTTTTACATCTTAAGCCAGATATACTTTAAGGGAAGATTTTCATCCTCAAAGAATCTAACTTACAAGATCAGGGACCTTTATTTTCCCACTGTGTCTTTTGGAACATTAAACACTGATCATGAGTGTGGAAGAAACTACAAAGCTTCAAATTATTTGAAGAAACAAGTAGCAATGTCAGAGGAGAAAGTAGAGAATCAGAAAACTATGAAAGAATACAAAATAAAAAGAAATCAGTAAATCGTATCCAGCTATCACTAAATTCTAAAAAAAATACCAAACAGGTGTTTGAGTTCAGGAGTCAAGACCAGCCCAAGCAAGACTGAGACTCCATCTCTAAAAATAGCCGGGCGTTGTGGTGGGTTCCTGTAGTTCCAGCTACTTGGGAGGCTGAGGCAAGAGGATCACTTGAGCCCAAGAGTTTGAGGTTGCTGAGAGCTATGACACAAGGGCACTCTGCCAAGGGTGACAAAATGACTGTCTCAAAAAAAAAAAAAAGCCCAAATATATGAAGACAACAAATACTTTAGAACAACTGTTGCATATTATGTCCTCCTATTTGGCTTGATCCAAGTATTTATTTTTGCACTTGAACTTAATTCCAAGTAGGCTTTGAAATCCCTGCAGTAATCTTTTTAATCTGTATCAACTTCTTCAGAAAACAAATTAATGGTTGATGAATCGCTCCTCAAGATTTTACCACTTACAATAAGTTTTATTGCCTTCCGAAACCATGGGTAAAAGAAGGCATATATCAAGGGGTTCATAGCTGAATTATAATAAACACACCAGACTAAAATCTCATAAACATAAGGAGGAGTTATGAAATTCATGTAAGCATCAATCACTGCATCAATTATGTATGGAAGCCAAGAGACAAGAAATGCGGCCATAGCAATACCCAGGGTTTTGGCAGCTTTTCTCTCTCTTTTTGCTACTCTTTCCTTGTAGCTCTCTGAGGAGGACTGAGCTTGACTGGCAATGCTTTCTATCTTCCTGGCCTGATGCTTAGCCACCAAAAATATCTTCCCATAGATGAACACCATGACTATGGTGGGTATAAAGAATAGCAGAAAACAAAGTAGAACCCAATTTTGATTCAATGGAGCCTGACAGCCTCCTATACAGGTAAGAGCAACTACTAATTCCTCAATTCCTTCTTCATTGGCCCCTGTATAAAAGATGGAAAAGCTGTAAGTGACAGAGAAAATCCAAGAGAGAACAATGCATATTCCTGAAACTGATACAGTAAACTTGGTTGGGTAGGTCAGGGGGTCAGTAACAGCAATGTATCTGTCAATAGAGATACAGCATAAATGAAATAAAGAAGCAAAGCAGAAGGATGTATCAAAACACGTGTGGAATTTACAGTAACTCTCCCCAAAGTACCAGCAGCTCTCCACAGACCTCACTGTGCTGAAGGGCATCACGGTGACTCCCACCAAGAAGTCCGCACAGGCCAGGGACGCGATCAAGAAGTTGGTAGGTGTGTGCAGCTGTCTGAAGTGGAGGATGGCAATGATGACCAGTAAGTTCCCAAACACTGCCAGCACCGCCCCGAAACCCAGGATGGCATATAGGAGGGCTCGAGGACCTGGCGAGTAAGGGGTTTTAATGCAGGACCCATTCACGTTCTCGTAACAGAGCTCCACAGCTTCGGCTTGGGAGAAATTGTTCACCATCGCCTTCCTGTTTGGATTAAAGTTCTCAAATTCCAGATTTCAGCAATTTGAATGAGAGAGATGGCAATTTCAAACTCTTCTGGGGGAAAACAAATCTCTAGTAAAAACGATAAAAGTTCATGATTTTTCTACCAACTTTTTTTTTTGGCACATTAATTATAACCTCTTGATGTTTCCAAAAAGTAGTCCCACATTTTAAATGTATTTAGAATTGGAATATGTTGAAAGAAAGCCATTAAAAACATCATCAAATATATTAATTACTAAATAAGTGGCTGCAATACACTTAGCCCAATACTGTATATTATATACTATAACATCCTAACCATTAGAAAAACCCTTTTTGAGCATTACTTTACCTTTTGAGAATCTCCTGTAACCACCTGAGTTGAGAAATAATTAGGCTACTAAAGTCTAAGTTTTATTTACGAAGTTATCTCCCCAGAGTAGCTACTTAAGTAGTAATGACAAGCTACGCTTCATTTTTTTTTTCCAGAAGGAAGAAATAAATTACATCTCCTTCAACAAGTATGGCTACAAAATCCCAATAGTCTGGAGTGTGAAGTCAGAGGGAAAGTTTACTCATAATAGCTTCAAACTTACTTTGCAAATAGATTTCTTCTTTGGCTTACATTTTCAGAGTTTGTGCTATTTCCTTTTGTAGTCAGTCATTCATGTTGCAGACAGCTTGAGGTGACTTGGAGAATTATTCTTTTTTTTTGAGACAGAGCCTCAAGCTCTCGCCCTGGATAGAGTGCGGTGGCATCACAGCTCACAGCAACCTCCTGGGCTCAAGCAAGTCTCCTGCCTCTGCCTCCCTAGTAGCTGGGACTACAGGCGCCCACCACAAGGCCTGGCCATTTTTTGGTTGCAGCCGTCATTATTGTTTGGCGGGCCCAGGCTGGATTCGAACCTGCCAGCTCAGGTGTACGTGGCTAGCGCCTTAGCCTGTTGAGCCACAGACGCTGAGCCTGGAGAATTATTCTTATCAAATTTATACTAACATAATTAGTGTGAAAGTATTTTTCAGGATAATAGCGCTAGGTGTCTACAATCAATAAGAATGTATTAAAATAAGCAATCACTCCCCTAGCACCTCACCATCCCATCCCTAGAAAACGGTATTGTTTTAAACCTATCACAGAAGAGTAGGCAACGACTGGGCTGAACTGAAGTGGTAACTTCAGGTAAGCCAAGTCTTTGGAAGAATGGATTCATGCTACATCATCCAGGGTTCAAAAGAGATCAAGCTGGTTTCTCCAAGTGTCTGAGTTTGTTCTTCTGCTGAGGCTATGGTCTTAAGGTTTCTAGAGTTCACCTAACAACAACGAAGAATTATTTTTTACTTCATTTAACCACAAATATGTGCAATCTTGCATCTGAATCTCAATCTTTGAACTAAGAACTGGACTATTTTTACTGACATTTATCCCATGCCATAGGTCTTAGCACTGTTTAAGATATAGGGTCTTAGATAAAGTTATATGCATACACAAATAAAGGTGTGCTGTTTCTTATTGCTATAGCTACATTTTCAGGCAATAGGCGTCACTAGCCTGTGATTTTTATATGGCTGTGTGTATACAGAGCACACACATCCATGCTATTTTCAGTATTTTTAGTACTTTCACTAGTCTGTGAGTTTTACATAAATTCATTTTTCCTTTTATTTCCCAGTTCATACTTACTTGAGACTTCACTGGTTTTATGCACAGAATTAAATTGCCTTCTTCTCCTAAGATTCCCCAGATGGGTGCATCTCACAAATCAGTCTACCCAATAAAATCCCATGTGGCACTCCCAGAAAGTTTACTGTATAGGAATTTTATTATTGCTCCATAGATGGTGCCCTTCCTGAGAGTTTAGTGTCTTGTAAAGGATACTATCTCCCTAAACTTTAAAAAATCCCCACTTCACTACTGCCCAAGTAATCTTGCATTAGTGCACAAAGAGAATGACTCCTTTTCTCAGTTTTTATACTTGAACCCTAAAATAGCATCCTTCATCTGATAGAGTGTCTTGAAATCTGCTGTTTCCTAGAAGTCAGGGCACTTGAGTAGCAGTGAGCACTTCTAAGACCTACATTTTGGTTTTTAATAGATTTAATCAGTGAGAAGAACTAGGATTCTTAAAGCAGTGGTTCATTCCAGCACAGGACTGAGAAGGAGGTATGGGAAGAAACTGGAACACATTTTTATGCCAGAAATTAAAGAAGAGTTTTTTTAAATGTTGGGTCATTTCAGAAGGACAATATTGTAGTGTGAATGGGTTCCTGCTTCCTGAATCTGGAAGTTTGAGTTCCTACATAATTAGAAAAAAATTTTTAAACAAAAGATTTTGAAAAAAATGGAATCCAGGAGGCCATATTAATTAGATACTGATAGATCAATAGATCAATAGATTGAAAGATAGATCAACAAATAGAGAGATAATAAAGGAGGACTCCCTTCCTTCCAATAGACTGCACACTGCCAAATGATACGTGTGGAGAAAGTGCTGGATTTGGAACATTATAAATTTGGAAACATTACATTAATATTAGTTTTGGCAAGAATCATCAATGGATGCTAAATTGGAGAGGGGATGAAATTTTGATGACAATCAGGTGATATTTGCACAGTAAAGTGTTTCCCAGAGATTCCTTGTTAGTTGCAAAAGAAAAAATAGAGGCTATACAGTGAAGAAAAAAAAACAGGACCTTGACCAGATGATCAAAATTAATATCACTAATGGGGAAAGATGGCCAAATCTGCCTCTGATAAGACACTCTGTGAAGCACACGATATACTCGGGGTGGTATTCCATCAAAAATGCATAATTGGAGTCTAATCATGAAGAAATTTCAGAAAGAATTTCTATTTTCAAGTACTGATTTTACTCCAAGAGAAAGATGCCTGTTTAAGTCTAAAGCTTCAGCAAATGTTGGAATAGATCAGCAGTAAATACTTCCTCAACCTATGTCAAAGTAAATGCCATTTAAGACATGTAAGACAGAAGAAATGTTTTCAGAAAGAAAATACCTTTCCTCCTTTTTGCTACTCTTTGGCAGGATAAGAAAGTAAGTCTCCACTGAGGGTAGTTTACTCTGTTTCAAAATTAAAATTATTAATGTAAGGCAAGGTAAACTAGTAATTAATACCCTGGCTCTGCAACTAGATGACCTGATATAAGTCCTAGGTTTGCCACCTACTTAGTAGTAACTTGATACAAGTGTCTGAGGTGGTTTTTTCAGTAGAATGTAGATAATAATACCTACTGTTCAGTATCATGCTAGGATAATTTATGTTAATAAATACATTGATATATGTAAAATATTTAATTGAAAACCTGACACATAGTAAGTTTCCAGGAATTATATCATTGTTATTCCAAAAAGCCATCCTTCTGGAAAAATACATTGATGACATTTACTAAAAGAATGTGATTATCATTATTAGGAAATAGGAGTTTACCCCAGTTGCTTTTGTACCTGTATGCATTCCAGAGGATAAATGATAGACTCCTTAAAAATATAGGAATTTGGCTAGGCTTGGCGCCTCCTGCCCATAATCCCAATACTTGGAAGGCTCTTTTGAGACCAGGAATGTGAGGCTACAGTGAGCTACATTCAGAGTGAGACCTTGTCTAAAAAAATAAAACAAAAGATCAACACCCCACCCCCTGAAATTGGCTGCTGAAGTAGTCTTTGGGGACCTAGGAGGATAGAACATATCAAAATACACCCTCTAACTTGAAGGACAGGTCACTTTAACTTGTACCTGCCACAAGAGAAAGGCATCATGCTGTTCTTGTTCCTCTACTACCCTTGATCTATCACAATGACAACCTTTTGGAGTATTCCTAATGACCTGATAATCAAGAAGGAAATCAGAAACAATCCTGATTTATGGATATGTCCATACCTCCTGCAAGATGACAGCTGTGAAGATCACACACGCACATACACACACCCCGCTGTCATCTTGCAGGAGGTAAGGACATAAAGTGAATTTTATCCATCTTGGGGAAGACAGAATTTGTTACTGTCAGATGGACACCTAACTGAATTTAGAGTTGATTTCCTTGCTTACCATGTTCTGTCAGCACCACCATCTGTTGGCCTAGTGAATATCTGATGCACCACCATGGTACCCACACGAGGGTAGCTTCCCATCCAGAGATGTACTTTATGTTGAAAGAGTGAAATAGTAGGCTGATGTTGTGGGGTTTGTGCTCATGTACTCAAAAAGCCACAATCAGCTCATCTTACAGAATGAAGTCTATTCAAGGCTTTAACATAGTGCTACTTGAAATTATTTTGGAGGGTGGAATATTATCCTAAAGAAGTATTATATGCTCTTACCACTAGAAGCACACAATACTTTTTATCCCATTGGCACCTTATGAGTGTAAGAGTCAAGAGTTAAAATATAGGTGGTATTACCCTCACTTAAAATTTTTTTCTTCCCATAATAAGTATGGTCCCTGTTGGTATAGAGATTTATCAACCAATGAAGGAATGCTTCATTAATGTCAATAGATTCAACCAATTGTTTCACTGAATTTGGAGCTGAGATTGTCACAAGCAAATCAGGATAAAAGGAGGTTAGAATATTCACTGCTGCCCAGTAATCCTGGGTTGCTGCTATGCAGTGAGTACATTAAACTGTATAGCTGGAACCCATGAATGCTAAAGAAATGTGAGATATTAAAGGAATAATTTAATAACTCAATAAAGGCAGATTCCCAAAGGCTTAATTTTCTCTGAAATGAAGGCCCCCCCACTGAATGAAGAAATCTGACAGCTGAACTCTGATGGAATATGGAAAAAGTAAAGGGAAAGAAAAGAAAAACATAAAGTACAGAAGTGATAGAAAAGAAGATTGTTTACTTAACAATTTTTCCAGTTTTGCTAATTTCCTAATTTTCAAATTTATATAGTATGATTGCTTTTAAAACTTTATAATTTCCTTTATCTCCCTCTTTACTATTTTTCATACAAAGTATAACAGATCAAGAATCTCTTATATAAAATGCTTGGAACCAGAAGTGTTTCAGATTTCCAATTATTTCAGACTTTGGAATATTCACATACTTACTGGTTGGGCATCTCTATTCTAAAAATCCAAAATCTGACATGTCCCAATGAGCCTTTCCTTGGAGTTTCATGTGAACACTCAAAAAGTTTTGATTTGGGACCATTTTGATTTCATATTTTCACATTTGGGATGCTCAACCTGTTGGCATTTAAGTGTATAATTCATTCTGTAAGTTATTGAAACTTAAAGAGCATTATAACAGAACTAAAGGAGGAGTGCATACCACCCAGAAATCACGAACTTGAAGCTAGAAGCAATAACTCAGAGAACTGAGTTGCCACTTGGGTAAGAGGTGTTTGTGTTTTGGTAACACAAGGAATACAAGAATTGAAAAAGAAGCGTGTTTAAATGTAAGTAATGGAGAAAAGACAGTGTGTGGATTGTAGGGGATATGTAGTAATTTGAGTGCCCAATATTCACCTATTCTTTCTATTGGTGAGGAATACCAAGAGAGGAGAAATTGGGGACTGAATTGTATTTTTGGACCCCTCCCTGCACAATTCCTCCCCAGTTTCCGTAGCATCCATTCATGTGCCACTCAGAACTAAAAATGTGACACACGGCGCAAGTGAGAGATTCTTTACAGCAGCTGTAGTGATGCTGTCCCATGTCTCTAGTGACAGAGTTTAGCTAAGATTGAAAGTTCCTCTGATGGCTTTCTAAGCAGGTCACTCAGTGCTGGAATCTTCACTTGGTTCCTCTCTGAATCAGGATCTCTTTTCTTCCTGTAGATTTTGGGGTCTTCTCTAAACCTTTCTAATGAGTTAAATTTCTGCCTGAAACAACCTGAAAAATGGATTCAATATTGTGGGTGAGAAAGAATAAAAATTACAGGATCATTCCTCATCTGGCCTACATAGCCTGATGGAGGAGAAAGTTTGAGTAGAGGGTGAGGAAGGAAGAGAGATGTGTTGTAATAGAGATGACTTTGGACAAGCACATGGAGAAATGTCCAATAAATAAATAGATCTGTACAGAGCTCAAAAGGTTAAAGAGATTTACTTGGGAGCCATCATCTTATATGTCATAATTAATCACTTAGGGAACTAAGAAAGTTAGAGGAAAGGTTATTTAGTATGAATCAACTGTGTGTGTCAGGCATTTACTAAATGTCACTATAAAACAGTGAAACATGCCAGGTATGGTGGCTCATGCCTGTAATCCTGACACTTTGGGAAGCTGAGGTGGGAAGATCACTGTAGGCCAGGAGTTCAAGACCAGCTTGGGCAACATACTGAGACTCCCCATCTCTACAAAAAAGTTTTAAAAATTAGCCAAAGGTGGTGGTGCGTTGCTGTAGTCCCAGCTAATCAAGAGGCTGAGGCTTGGAGGATATTTTGAACCCAGGAGTTCAAGACTGTAGTGAGTTATGATCATGCCGCTTTACTCCACCCTGGACAATAGAACGAGACTCTGTCTCTTCAAAACAAAAAGAAAGAAACTTTTTCTCAGGTTACTTGCAAGTCAATTAATAACTTTTCAGTTCCACACTATGACCTAGATTAAATGGTGCAAGATGTTGGATTTTATTTTATAAAATATGGGAAAAGTTAGGTGTAATAAAGGTTCTGAAATTTCCATTATTAGATACTTTCTTGATCAAAATCTAAGTGATAGAATATTCTCCATCAAATAGTTCAAATAGTATAATGTTATTTTCAACAATTTAAAACATTTACACTTCTTGATCAATGTCCGAAGATATCTTTAGTTCAGATAGTTCTTTTGACTTAGGAAAAAAAAAGTTTCCAAATGCTATTATTTTGTTTTGGGGGAAATTTATTCAAAATTTGGAAAAAATTTGCTTAAGAAAATACATTATGATGATTAAAAATAAGATAATCAGAAAATTATGTAAGAGTATGGGAAGGATTGGGCCATATTATTTATTCATTTGCATTTCTTTATTATTAAATTGCTGTATTACAAAGGTAATAGCTCCATTCTAGTTCATGGAGCTTATTTTCTCATACTCTGCTGCCCCTTAGTGGTCAAACTAAGCAATAATGGGCTGATTAAATGACAGGTCTCAAAAGTTACACAGGTAAAAATGCCCACAGGGAAGCGTCTATTCAAAAATGGACACCACACCATAGACTTTAAAAGCATGTCAGTTAGGTGGCTATCTATTTTCTCCTTTCCAAGCCACCTGTTCATAAAAATCCCTCAAAGAAAGGTTCCTGAATGGTTTTCTTCATTAGAGTCACATGAAATGCTTAAGATTTTCAGGTCCTATACTCAGAAGTTCTAATCTCCAGGTCTGAAGTGAATCCTAAAATATTCTTTTTAAATCAAACACCCCAAATGATCCAAGAATCCTACAGACCTGTTGATGAGAAACACTAGTCTAGGAGATGTGGCGCTATTATCAAGGAAAGAGTTCTAAGCTTGGTTTTAGAAAAATCAGGTGCATTCATTTCCACTCACTCTTGCTAATAATGACCTGCTGGTGACAGGCATCTTCACCAAGTGTTAAGAATACAGACAAAAGCCACAGTCTATGGTCTGAAATAGTTCACAGTCTAGTCTGGGAGAGGCCAAATAAACAATCACAATGCCGGGAGGTAAGTATTCTTCATAGAGAAAGGACAGGCCTGGGAGGTGTTGGGTCAGAGCCAGGTTAAAGACATTCCTTGTGGGAAGTTCTCCAGCCAAAGGGACTCTGAACTGAATTAGTAAGGGACAATTAGTATTCAAGTTTCTAATTTGTTTGACCCTGCACACATTCCCAAAGTCTCTGAGCTTCAATTTGTTATTTGTATAGGAAAAAAAAAAACGGGTTATATATACATGGGTTTATAATTGTTTGGCTCTCTCTGGGCTTTTCACTCTCACTTGGCAGTGTTTTTACAATTTACAGTTGTTACAGTATGTTTGCAATAGGTAAAAAACCCAACATGCCATTCACTGACTCCAGAATAGCAATCAAATGCTTTATAGTGTCATTTATAGACATGATTCACGTATATTAGGAAGAGCGATTTGCTATGCTTCCAACTAAACCAGGTTAAGATCCTAACTGCTCTTAACATTTCATCATTCATTTCACAGACAACTACCAAACTGAAATCTGTAATACATATTTATTTAGTCTTGCCATTGATCATGGAAATTCAATGGATTTTCCATAAGGTCCAAGTGGGAACTAAGAAGAGATGATGTGAGGTGAGGAGAGACTGGCTCCACAGACAGGGATGGAGTGAAGAGAAAAAGAATAGAAAGACAAAAAAGGGGACAGAGGGAACTGGAGAAGAGTGATTCCCCACCACGCCCATGTGCACATTCCAGTAATTTCCCCCCCTCCCTCAGTGTTTAGCACCACAAACACTTTCCTTCCTGAAGCAATGGTACGTTCTAGGGACAGTGTTTATATCTTGGCTATGACTCTAGTGGCAACACAGATAATACCTATTAAAAATTTACCTGGTGCTAGGGCGGTGCCTGTGGCTCAAAGGAGTCGGGCGCTGGCCCCATATACCAGAGGTCGTGGGTTCAAACCCGGCCCAAGCCAAAAACCGCAAAAAAAAAAAAAAAAAAAGAATTTACCTGGTGCTGAATATTCTTACAAATATTGTTAACTCCTTGAAAGGTCATGACTGTGTGAGGTAATACCCAAGTATCATCATCTCTACTTAACCTGTGAAAAGCGAGGTACACAGACTTTAAGTTATGTACCCAAGTTCAGAAAATAAGTGGCAGAACTAGAATTTGAACCTGTGTTCTTGTCTTCTATCCCTATTGTAAGCCGTGTGTAGGCAAGGATCACAACAAGGAACATTCAGGCCAGTTCGTTATCTCTGAACCTACTCTACCCCCTGATTATCTGCACATCTTTTATTTACCTCCAAATATAAGATGATTTTATTTATTTTCCTTATGTTTTATTAAATCAAAAAATTGAACAGTTCAGAAGTATGTATTTTAAAAGCTACAGTTTGCATGTGATATTGCTTTTTCTATAGA
Source organism: Arctocebus calabarensis (assembly GCA_963573935.1). Taxonomy (NCBI): domain Eukaryota; kingdom Metazoa; phylum Chordata; class Mammalia; order Primates; family Lorisidae; genus Arctocebus; species Arctocebus calabarensis. The sequence goes on along the minus strand of CAUYON010205846.1, from coordinate 493 downwards.
TAATATATATATATTTTCCAAAAATGCTACTATAACACATTTCATTTTATAACTGGATTTTTATTTTATTTTATTTTTTATCAAATCATAGCTGTGTATATTAGTGCAATCATGGGGTACAATGTGCTGGCTTCATATACAATCTGAAATATTTTCATCCAACTGTTCGACATAACTTTCATGGGATTTTCTCATTTATTGTATGAAAACATTTGTTTTCTGGATTTAGTAGGTTTCGCTTGTACCCTTCTAAGATGCGCCGTAAGTGTGATCCCACCATTTACCGTTTCTCTAGCCACCCTCCCCCTCCTCTCTCCTCCTTTGCCCCTTTCCCCATAGTCTTATGCTATAATTGGGTTATAGCCTTCATATGAAAGCTATAAATTAGCTTCATAGTAGGGCTGAATACATTGGATACTTTTTCTTCCATTCTTGAGATACTTTGCTAAGAAGAATGTGTTCCAGCTCCATTCGTGTAAACATGAAAGAGGTA
>CAUYON010205835.1:0-11235 GCA_963573935.1 Arctocebus calabarensis | reverse complement strand
CCCCTGGTGCGGGGGCCCCGGGGTTTCCGTTGTGCTGTGTTGTTAGTTGGGCGGTGGCGGTCGGGGGGTGGTGGTTGCCGGGGGGTGGGGGTGCAGTGGGGGCTGTGGGTGCAGTGAGGCTGTGGGTGCTCTGTGGGCTGTGGGTGCACTGTGGGAGGCTCTGTAATCCTAAAGCTCTTTTTCACATTTTAGTTTTTGAACTTACTCTATGTCACACAAAGACTTTCTTCTGCCTGAAAGTTTGAATTTTTTACCCCCACAGCTCTACGGGGGTTTGGTGATGCCTGCCAAGGACTCACGGACCAGCAGGGTGCTCAGATCCTCAGGGGTTTGGTGTGGCCCTTCCCCAAAGTTGAGGAGCTGATTCTAAGATGTGATTTATACCAGACAGAAGCCACCTGTCCACCTGGACCAGAAACAACAGCTGCACGGTCTCCATCTTCATTTGCTATGAACCCAATGTATTTATTTGAATTGGGAAAACATCTCAAAGTGATCACACTTTCACTTTCCCTCAGCCACCTACTGGCACAGTCTATGCCCCACAGTCACTCTCCTCCCCTGTGGTTTTAGGGCCGGAACAAGGTGACACAGAGGGCTCCTAGGTGACTCAGCCGCCCACTCCTGTTCTCCACCTCTGTGACGTTCAGCGTCACCAACACACGAGCAAATGAACCTTCCTTATTCTCAGAGAGACACACGTTACCTGCCAGGCAGGGGCCCTGGGCTGGAAGGCTGTCCATGCCACAGTTTGCCACCGGGGGCCTGGAGATGTGTTGAAATGGATCTTCCCAGCCTGGGGACAGTGCTCCGAGAGCATGTTTTACATCCACGGCGATTGTCATTCTCAGAGAAACAGAAAATGTCATCCAGGGCTGGCAAAGCTTCACAGTCTCAGTTGGACGTAAATTTCCCTCAAATGTCCACATGCTTTGAATGATAGCACCACTAATGTTGACTTAAAAAAAGGTCTTGAATGGAATGTTCCCAGATTAAAATATAGTATCTATCTTTATTCACATGATAGTTTATCTCAAATGAAATCTCCAAGCTACATTTTAGGAAGCAGATTCAGTGGCAGGCCACAAAATTTATCTCTCGAGAGAAAGACATGAGAATACATATAAAAGTCGTTGCCATCAGCACAAAAGAGGGAAGGAATTTATAGAAGTGCAGCCTTCATCAGATTTAAAATCTCCAGGCATCCTGAATGGCTCTTTCACCAGGAGGCTGTGTTTGACGGCAAGAAAAATGGACCTACATTAACGTTCTTTAAAAACCTACCATGCTCACTTATGCCAAGAACTTCACACATACGTATCATCTCTTAAGTAATACAGAAGCGATTGGGAGTATTCAGCTTGGAGAATCTCGCATACAAACAGCAAAAGCAGCAGTGGCCACTGAGTGAGTCTTTGTTTTGTGCAAAAGGGACTGTGCTCATCTTGCAGAGAGGGAACCGCAGCCTCGACAGATTGAGAAACTCACCTAAGGTCACACAGCTGGGGGCAAACTCAGAGTTCAGGTGCCGGGCCCAGCTCTGGGGCCAGTGCTCTTCTCTCTCCCCTGGTGTACCGGCAGAGTGGCCACAGGTGGACATGCCCACCCCCGTCTTCTCACGTGATAGCACTTTGCATTCCAAGACCCAGATCCGGGTTACATCTCCTCCTGTGGTCTTTAAGCTGTCTCCAAATCATCTTTTAATCTTTTTGTGTCCCTTAAGGCAGTAGGGACCACTGGACCCTTGTGTAAAGAATCTGATGAAAAAATAAGCGTTCTTTTCCCCTCCAAATGTACACGCCCGCTAGACTCGAAATCCCACTTCCAGGGCCACAAGGCCCCCTGAAGCTGATCTTTGAGCCTTCTGAGAACTATCCTGAAGGCCCCCTGTGAGAGCTGGCTTGCTGAGACTAAGCATTGGTTGGTTTGATTTAGTTTGCTTTGTGCTAATTAATCTTAAATGACCCTCAGAGCCACCATGGATAACTTCTATTGATTGCTACTAGATTTGTTTTGTTTTCACCCTGGTTCATATTCAAAACTGAATTAAGTTCTGCAGAAAAACCCCCATCCTGATGCTTCCACCGCACAGTAGACTGCCATTATTGCAGCCCTAAGATTCCACCTCCTATTTCTCTTCCCCCAGGAGCTTGCACAACTCAAGAAGTGAGTATTAACTAATTGGATAATTACCACGTAGATGAAGGAGGCTGGAATTCATGCAGCCGGAGAGGGGCTCTGTCCTGGGTGACTCTGCCTTGGACCAAAGCCGGAGGCAGGATCCCCCCGACCAGCAAGCACATCTCCTAGAAACTGAAGAACGGGGTGCTTAACTCATTTCTTGATCTGGTGCATAAATTGTCATCTAGAGCAATCTCCCTCCTGGCTGTATTACATCCAAACTAAATATGTTTGCTCGCAAGCCCAGGAGATGCTGGCAGCCCCAGAGCTGTCGCATGACAAGGGGAGTGGGGAAGGGCAGGGTCTCGCAGCTGGGAAGGGGCATGCGGTGCAAAGCCGCCTTCCACGTACACTGATCTTGCAAGGAACCAGGGCCTGTTTGGCTTTTGCTCCAGTGGCTGATTTCTCTCCCTCTCTTATCCTTTTTTTTTCATCAGTGTGTGATCACTGCCTCTGTGGGAAATTGGCAGTGAGATGCTGCAGACTGTGGCCTGTGCCCGAGAGGATGTGAGGAGGAGAGAGGAGACAGCTGGTTTCTCATTGGTTCTCTCACAGCCCAGACGGGTGAGACGGGGCTGGTCCTCTCCAGAGCTGCCCCCACCCCCGAGTGGGGGAAAAGGTCCCAAGAATTCCTGCTCATCTTCTATTCTCTCTCTTAATGGCAAAGAAGGAATGAGCAGCAGTTGGAATTAGGCTTTTATTCTCTGTGGTTCAAGTCAGCTGAGCTACTTCAAAGGCTGAGAGTGGAAGGGAAGCCGGCGAGTCCACAGTATTTTAGACTTTAAATTGAGTGTGTTCACTTTGGCAGAGTGGTGCACTGGCCCAGAGGTTTCCTTACTTCAGGAGGAAGGACAGGGGGGAGCTCCCTTGTCTCTAAAGCACCAGCCCACTTTGGAAAGAACCACGGTTAGCACAATCTTGGGGCTTAGCTGAGTGAGAGACTCGCAGTGGGGCGCCAGCCTCTTGAGGGGGAGTCACGGCAGCGGCTGGTGGAGGGAGTGCCTTGAGATAGAAATCTCCCCAGGAGGACCAGGACAGCGGGAGAAGAGAAAGCAGGAGAGAATGTCCCTGGCTTCATGCAGTCTGGGCATCTGCGGGGCCAGCACCAGCGGGGCACCGAGCCCAGGGCAGAGAACAGGGGGAGAGTGTCACGCATTATTGATTATGGTACTTTGAAAGTTACCCTGAAAATCACTGTGGTTGTCATTATTATTCGCAGTGTTGAAAGGCACTAAAGACAAAATTAATGCAGCCACTTTTACCAGGTATTTATTGAATACCACAGCAATGACCAAAATGAACAGAAACCCTTACAGAGCTTACAGTCCAAAGGAGACATGAAGTGCTAACAGGCGTATGCACCTGCCAGCCACCGTGCTGAGCAGGTTTAATGTAGTAACTCACTACTCCTCCAAGGGAGACTAGACTTAGACTTTGCTATTGTTTGCAAATGAGGTACAGAGGAAAGTTAGGCTGAGCAGCTTGCCCAACTCCTCCTAAGTTAGATCTGGGAGTTAACGCAAGTTGCAAGCTCTTGGGTCTGCGTTGCACCATAACAGCTCCTGATGTCACAGTTCGCCAGATTTGCACATTTGGATCTATAGACCTAACCTTAAAAGCTACTAGCCTGTAGCATGCATGTAAATGGAGCCGCTCCAACAACTGAAAATCTCAAGAGCAGAGTGAAGGAGGCGGGAGGTGGGCAGGCAGAGGAAACCCCCAAAGTGGCAAGCAGGGCCTGGCTGCTCCGTCAGGTAGGACGGGGCCAGAATCTGCACCTCCACGCTCTGGTTTTTATGTATTCTCCTTACTCCCATCCCAGCCACACGACAGCACCAAAAAGACATTCTATTGACAATAACCATGAAAACGCTTTAAACCCCAACAAATACAAAGAGATGGGGCCATTGGAAAATAGACCTTACTCTTACATCTCAGCACTGGACACACTGTAGACCTTACACTCACCACCCAGGACTTGAACTTACTTCCACAGCAGGAGAGACTAAAGCTCAGCCGGGCAGAGCACCTGCCGCCCTGTGCAATGATCTGAATGCAGATTTTTTACCTGCACTGATCCTACCGTCTCATTTTCACACTTTCATGTTTCCCAAAACAAATGATCAACATACAAATTTAACAGAGTCTGTCTTAAAGGAGAGAAACTATTTTTTGATGAGCGCCTGCTGTACACCAAGCGCAGTGTGGCCTCTTGTAAGTTTCACAGTCATTCCTTGCAAAGCCGTCTGACGGTATTATTCTACTATTTGAGGGATGAATAAAATGAAGTCTGGAAAGGGTTGAGGACTGTTCCGTGTGAGTGCAAGTGCGCCTGAGCCATGAACTGTTCGTTTTTACCACTGTGAACACTGCCTCCATTGAAGCTGGTGTTGAATTAATGTCATGCTTTACAACTGGAAAGAGGGCCATGGGGGTTGGTCTCTAATCAGATCTTTCTTCAAAGCCAGAACATTTGGCACCACAATGGATATAGTATTTTGAGTTGAAAGTTTTGGGGGGTTTGTTTGTTTGCTTTGCTTTGTTCTTCAGCAGATTACAGATATTTTCCCAGTCTTTTCTAGCCTCCCATTTTGTTTTTCTGAGATGAAATCATCCAGTATCTGAATTGTTGTTTCCTATACGTAGCTAATTTCTCTGTTCCCTTTCAGGGTATTCTCTCTGGCTGTGGTGTTCAGCAGTTTAGATCTGATGCACCTGTACCTGTTGTATTCTTCATATTGATCCTAATTCAGGTCATCAGATATTCTCCAGTTACATTGGTGCAAAATAGACCACCCCCAAATCAGGGGGCTGGAGCCATGATGGCCATTCCCTTGTCCCACGCTGCCTCTTTCAGTCAGGAAGGAGGCACCGTGGGGACTACTTCTCCATGCCCAGTGATGTGAGAAGATGCCACAGCTGAGGGTACCTTGAGAGCAGGGACCAGGGACATCAGACATTTCCCCACCTGTGTGTTTGGCAGGTGGTGGCAGCTATCAGGTGGGACAGCCACTGAGCTGCTGGCAAGGACGCCCACGGGTGGTCTTTCCCTGTGGTCTCCAGTTTCATCATGGATGGAGCCTGGGATCAAGGCAGGAACACCCCAAGTTCTGTCACTTTTTGTGACTCATCTCAGAATCACTGAATATTGCTTTCTTGTTTTCATAAGCCCCTCAAGCTCCACTGGAAGGGACACAGACCCTCAGGCGTCTGCAGGGTAGGGCCTGAAAGTAGAAACAGAGGAGGCAGTTTTGCTAAAATCCCCAGGACTTCTGTGTTAGGGGGAATCCCAGAAAGGAACAAGGTGACCCCACATTTCAAGCTGATGGTCAGATGGAGCCCACAATGATTAATCAAAAAGGGCTTTTGCACCAAAAGATATAAAATAAGGCCGAGTCAGTTGAAGCAGACTGTACTTCCCAAAATGAGGCCACGGTGATCTCTGCCACAGGACAGGCTCTTCATCCTTAACTTCTTCTCCTTGAAGATGGACGAATCTGAGATCATCTGTAACCACAGGACGTGACGGAGGACGCTGCAGTCCCCCCGAGACCAGGCCAGACTAGGGAAGGAGTCTCTGCCTTGCCAGCCGAGACACTGGTCTCTGCACCCCTCAGTGGTCTTGTACAAGCTCCAGCCCCCTGAAACCACAAGGATGGGACAGACTTGCTCATGTTGGCTCACCGGCCCTGTCCTGGGTCAACACTAAGCTGATGGCCAGTGTCAACTGCTGGCACGTGGACGAGCCGTTGTGGACATCTGGCTGGTCGAGCTGTCCGTGGTGGCCACTCCAGCTGACATCCGTGTGAAAAGCAGGGAAGATGCCAAGTCGGAGCTGCCCAATGGACCCTGCCCAAAGCCTCAGCCCACAAAATTGTGAAAACAAAATTTCTAAGTATCTCCATGAGTGTGGGGATAACGTGTTAATCAGTGATCAAAAAGCCACCTGACATGTGCAGCCGGGGTGACAATGTTGTCACTGCAGACACCAAAACAGGACCCCCAGGCCACTCTGCGGCTTCTCCTGCTCTGCCAGGGGCATGTGACAAGCCGTGCCCCCTACCCCATCTTCTAACTTGGGAGAGAAGCAGGTGGTAGAAATGGAAACCTGAATCTTTATATAAAAAGGCTGAACTTTGCCATCCTGAACTAAATACTTACATGATTTTGTGAGACTAACTCCAATTACTGTAATGGACTAAACATTTCCTCCCATCTCTTTCAAGGCAAACGCTGAGCTCCTGAGGCGGGTTGGCAAGGGCAAAAGGCACAGCCATGTGGTCTCTGCAAACCTCGGGGAAGCGTGAACTAGGAAGTCTGTGGCCCTGGTCCAGATCTGTCATCAGGGGAAGGCGAAGGCTGAGCTCCCTGTGACACTGCAGGGCAGCAGAGTCACCCTCTCGGACATCACTGGCCCATGTCCTTCAGAGCAGTGGGGAGAGCAGGGGAGCCACCGAGGGGCGGGCAGAGGGCGTCCATCTCCACCCCTGTGATCTGAGCTGGGTCACTGGACCAATGGCTGTTCCCACCAGAGGAAGAGCAAGAAACTCACCAAAAACAACCAATGCGTTCCAGAGTATCAGCTTGGCTTTCAAGGTATTGAAAAGTGGCAGCAATGTGTGCTTTCCTGAAACTTAATGACTACACCTTCTACACCACGAGAGAAGGTTTATTCTGTTCTTGGTCCCTCCTGCCGCTCTGCAGGAGCAGCTCACCTCCTCTAAATACACGCATTCATTTGCAGCTAAAAATTCACCTGTCGAAAGACTCAAGGTGGATGACAAAACCGAAGGGGCAGCGCAGGAGTCTGGGTGCTCCAGTTTGGGCTGGAAATGAGCAGTGAATACGCGGAGTGCAGGCAAGCAGCCCAGGGGGGATGGGCACCTGCTCTTCCAAAGGAATCTCCCCACCTTCTCCAACGGCGGAGTAGAGACTGTGGCTGGGATTTTCATGCACCTGTAGGCTGAAGAAAGCAGATAACTTCTTTTAAAAAAGATTTTAAAGCAACAAATGGAACATTGTTATTTTTTGTATCTCAGCAAGGAGGAAGCTGTGCACTCACAAGCACACACATGCACACACACCCTGCTTTCCATCTAACTCGCCATCGTGGAAGGGATAAGCTGCCCTAGCGTGGTCTGAGTGTTGGAGGACCAGGAGTTGCTGTTGCATCTGTAAGGAGGCAGCTGTCATTTTCTCCTGCCTATGGTTTTTCAATCTGTAGCCAGTGTCTATTCAGCCACCCTACTCACCAGTTGGACTCTGTCGAGGAAATTACAGGACATGCTCACCTTTCCAGTGTGTGACAGCCAGCCCTGTGCAGGACGACAGAGAAGGTGTGGTCAGACCCCAGGGGAGAATGAAACCAGGTATTTAGAGGATGAATGAGTCAGGATGAGCCCCATTTCTAAGCTTCACACCAGAAACAGTTGCAGGGAATAAAAGCAGGTCACTCCCCAGCTCTTTGCAGCAGGTCGGTGACATCTGCTAAGGTGAGTTTGGTTTTGCTGTCACCTGGTCAAGGCTGTTGGCTGGGAGGGCGTGGGACAGGCCGGAGTTCAGATCACAGGAGCCCAGGTGGGCCGAGGGGTGTCTCTGTTTTCTCCTTATCTTTAGTTAATTTCCAGGAGAAGGCATTAAATGTCACTTTGACCCACCCGTAAGTCTGGAGGACTCACTTGCTACAGCCAAGTCGGCCTCTGCCGGCTCCTGCCTCTGTGCTTTGCTGTGTGGCTCAGGGAAAGTGACTGGACCCTTGTGACCCTCAGTCTCATCTATCAGTAGCCTGGGACAGCCCAGTGTCGGTGGCCTGGCGGAGGGGAGTGTGAAATGGGATCTTGCTGTCTGTCATGGCTGGGCCCTTTCCAGGGGCTCCCACCCCTTGGGTTTAGCTTTTGCTCCGAGCAGCACAGCCTGGCCCTGGGAAAGCATCTGGTTTAAGCCCAGCAAACAGGCACTGCTATACGAGGCCTGTCAGGGAAGGTCGCTTCCTCCCAGGGCCCCCTCCTGCCACTTCAGCCAAAGGACGTCCCCAGAGTCCTGGCAGCGGGGCCTCCTGTGCAGCCAGCTGTGCCCCACCTTGAGGAACCCCCCTCGGCTGTCAGGAAGGGGCCCTGCGTGGGAGTTCTCATCCGGAGCACACCCAGCCCAGAGCCCCACTCCGTCACTGCGGGTCTGGAGGCTGTGGAAGGCAAACTCATGTGAGGGCGAGAATTAGAGACTCACGTGTCCACAGAAGCTCTGCAGGCAGAAGCGGGGTCTTGGCTGCCCCTGCCCAGGCCATCTGCAGCTCTGTGGCGAGGTTCCCACCTGCAGGGGAGATGCCAGCAGCTCAGGGGCAGAGGTGCCAACCACAGCCAGTTGTGTCCTCGGCCAGCCCCATCTCTTCTCGGATTCTCAGGGATGACCACAGTGACCTTAGAAGATGCAGCTTCCTTTGCACCTAATTACACACTTGAACTCCTGAGAAACTCTGACCCTCAGAGAGGGGAAAGCTCTGCCTAGGTTTAATGACAATTACACAGCTGTCCGGGTGCTGGGACGTGGAAGATCCTGACATAATCGCGTAATTCTGAGAAGTTGTTTGTGCTTTTGCCGGGACACTCAAACACTTGAACAGACTGGTGCCTCAACGATCTCCTCTTTTTCTAAGACAAGAAAAACCCTCTGGAATCCTGGAATTCTCTCCCTACCAGGACTCTCTAAGCCTGAGTATGGTCCAATCTGTAGCTTGGCAAGAACCATTATTCAGGGCCCTGGCTAGTCACAGAGCTTCTGGTGCTGTGGAATTTGACATTTTCCATCTGGCCAGACAGCAGCCAAAAGAGAAAGAACAGAGGAAGAGCTCGGACTGAAACAGATTCTCTCTCTCTTCATCTCTCTCTGTCTCTCGGGTACCGTGGCCAGTGCTCATGGAGAAGCTGGCCAGGAGCGTATTCTGAAGTGGTAGAAGAATCAGGTTGCACCACAGGGGAAATTGGAGCTCAGTGGAAACTTTGTCTTCCCCGTGTTTCACCAGGTTCCTAGAAAACACAAACAAGCTCCCAGAAGTTTCCACGGAGGTTGGTGATGTTTTCAAGACACAAAGCAATGTGGAGTATGTTCATTATAAATCTATTAATTGCACCGGAGATAAATGTGCACTGGGCTTCCAGCCCACACCCAGCAGCATCCCCTGACTTTGCTGTTGCTCGGTTCAGCCCTTGACGTGGGGCTGGACGGCTCCCCCCGCCCCCGTCTCCTGGCCAGGTCACCTCCAGCCTCTTGCTGACGCTGCCAGAGCTCCTGTGTTGTGAAGAGAGACCCTGGCGACCAGGGCAGTAACTTTCTGTGGGCAGGGACGCCTGTACCTGAAGGTCAGTGTGTGGGGGGAGACTTTCCTGGGAAGGAAAAGAGGAAGGGGCTCGAGCTGGGATGTTTTGTTATTGTGGAATTACTCAGCTGCCACTGGCCCCAGATCACTCGGGGCCTTTCTGCTTCCTTGTGCTTCACTTAGCCTGGCTCTGACACTACTGGTAACATTTATGGTGTAGTAAAGAAGAGGGAACATGGTGTCCCAGGTGACAGATGCAGGTTTGAACTGCGACCTTTTGCTGGCTGCGGAAAACCCGTCACATATCAAGGAAATTATCAAAAGTGTCAGGGTGAAGCTGGGTCCTGAGATTCTAGGTCACAAAGTCCCTGCAAAGGATAAACACAGAGACTTGCTTCAAAGCCCTACACTTTGGCAGACTTTGCCCCACCAGGGGTTCTCTTGTTTTTCTCATTGCCAATGTCATAAAAAGCAAATTCCCGGGGCCCAGCACAGGGAGGTCTTTCTTAGGAGAACTGTCTTGACTTAGGGGGGTTGGCCTTTTCTGTACTGACCTAGCTACTCTGCAGAGCTCCCCACCTTTGTGAAGGTGCCTGCACCATATGGGAATTCTGCTGTAACCAGCACGAGTCATGGGGAATCGTTTCATAAACCTGTGATGACCTTACATTGTCCTCCCTTAGAAAGGAGCCCAAGGGGCATTGAAACAAGTGTCCAAGCTCTGTGTTGGCTTCGATTAGGATCAAGACCCGTAGGAGTTCAGTGACAAGGTGTTTAGCGAAATGCAGCTTCTGCCACGTTCAGCAGGCAGGACTTCTTGTGTGTGTGTGTGTGTGTTTTCTCTTAACATTTTTTTTTATTAAATCATAACTGTATGTATTTATGGAGTACTATGTTCCATTTTATATACCACTTGGAATGTTTACATCAAACTGGTTAACATAGCCTTCACCTCATTTACTTAATTATTGCGCTAAGAGATTTACACTCTGCTCTTAATAGATTTGACATGTACCCTTGCAATAAGCACCATAGGTGAGGTCCCACCGATAACCCTCCCTCCACCCAGCCTCTCCCCTGTCTTCCCCTCCCCTCCTCCTCCCTCCTTCATCCTGGGCTACAGTTGCGTTTTATCTTTCCTATGAAAGTGTGGATGATTATATATTGGTTTCATTGGTACGGAGTTCATTGGATAATTTTTCTTCCATTCTTGAGATACTTTACTAAGAAGAATATGTTCCAGCTCTAGCCATGTAAACATAAAAGAGGTCTACATCATTTTTATGGCTGCATAGTATTCCCTGGTATACATACACCACAATTTATTGATCCATTCATGGGTTGATGGGCACTTGGACTGCTTACATGACTTGGCAATAATGAATTGTGCTGCAATAAACATTCTGGTGGAAATATCTTTGTTGTAAAATGATTTTGGATCATCTGGGTATATACCTAGTAAAGGAATTGCAGAATCAAATGGCAGGTCTGCTTTTAGTTCCCAAAATGTTCTCCAAACTTCTTTCCAAAAAGAAAGTATTACCTTGCAGTCCCACCAGCAGTGTAGAAGTGTTTTCTTTTCCCCACATCCATGTCAACATCTGTAGTTTTGAGATTTTGTTATGTGGGCTACTCTTATTGAAGTTAGACGACATCTCAAAATGGTTTTGATTCGCATTTCTCTGATAATTAAATATGATGATCATTTTTTCATGTGTCTGTAGGCCATGCACCTGTCTTCT
>CAUYON010205831.1:0-14508 GCA_963573935.1 Arctocebus calabarensis | reverse complement strand
TTCAGCCATTTGCTCATACAAGGGGTCTTGTGCCGTATCTATCTTGTCATTCCTTGGGGGAGTTGATCTACTCTGATTATTATATTGCCAGAGTTTTTCTGTTGATTCTGCCTCATGATTATTTTTCACTGTTGCCTATGTCTGTCCTCAGAGTTGGGGAGTTGTCTCTCCCAAATCAGACCCCAGCAAGATCACTCTGTTATTGCTGGATCTTTGTAGGGAGTGACCCTGTGTAGCTCCTCTGGGACTACCCCACCCAGGGAGTTCTGGCTGCAGGAGCAGCTCCAGAGTGTGGCACACCTGGATCAAGGAGCAGGGCATGAGATGGGGCACCCCGTGGCCTTTGCAAAGGGAGCCTGTGCCTCCAGCAGTTTCTGGCTCAGAACAGGGCTCTGGAGGGAGGGCATGGCTCACACCACCTCCTGAGTCCCTGGCCAGAAAGGCTGTGCCGGTGTGGAGGAAGAGAGGGTAGGGGAGGAGACGGGTTGTGTGACTCCCGGAGTTCCTGGCCCAGGCAGGCAGGTGGTGGCCTGGTAATTTCCCAGTGGAGTCCTCTAGTGGACATTTTTAATCCTTTTATCACTGTGGAAGTTGGAATTTGATAAGAAGTTTCTAGGTGAGAAAACTTTTATGGTGGCGGATGACATTTGTCATTCTGGAGGATAGTTCTGAGAATTTCCTTGAGAGTTGGTTTAGTTATAGCAAATTTCTTTAACATGTGGATGCCATTAAAGTATTTAATTTCTCCATCATAAATGAAACTCAGTTTAGCTGGGTCCAGGATCCTGGGTTGAAAGTTATTTTGTTTTAGGAGAGTGAAAGTTGATGACCATTCTCTTCTAGCTTGAAAGGTTTTGATCAGAGAGATCTACAGTTATTCTAATATTCTTTCCCTTGTAGGTAATGGATTTCTTGCATCTGGTTGCTTTCAGAATTTTCTCTTTGATGGTAACTTTAGTGAAGTTAATTATGATGTGCCTGGGGAATGTCTTATTCAGGTTGAGTCATGCTGGGGTTCTGAAACTATCTGCTATCTGAATTTCAGAATCTCTTGGCATGTCTGTGAAGTTCTCTTTCATAATCTCATAAAGAAGAGACTCTGTGCCTTGTGACGCCACTTCACCATTTTCAGGTATTCCTATAAGGCAAATATTGAGTTTCTTCGAGTTGTCTGAGAGAATGTTCTGTTTTTGCCTTTCTCTTCCATTTCTCTTCCTCTTTGTAGGTTTGGGAGATTTGAAAACTGAAAACTTTGTCTTCAGTGTCAGAAATCCTTTTTTCTGCTTGCTCCATTCTGTTGCTGAGGGATTCTACTGTGTTTCTCAGATCTTTAAGGGCTGCAACTTCTTGTCTCAATGTGTCCAAATCTTTAGTCATTTGGACTTTGAATTCCTTGGCTTCTTGAGACAATTTTTGAAATGCTCCTAGAATTCCTAATTCCAACTTTTCCTCTATTTTGTTGATCTTGTTTGCAATCCAAATTCTGAATTTGATTTCTGACATCTCAGCCATCTGTTTATGCAGCGGATCATCATTTGTGTCCACCAAATTGTTCCTGGGCGGGGGGGTTGATCTACTTTAGTTGTTCATGTTTCCAGAGCTTTTCTGCTGATTCCACCCCGTGATTATTTTGCACCATTTGGCTGGATGAGCAGATAAGGATAAGTTGGGTTGGGGGTTCTAGGAGTAGTGATTGACCAGTCCTTTGCCTGAAAGCTGGGACTGGTGTCTGTACCTTTTCCCCTAGAGTTTTGCCAAGGACCCGTGTAGTGCTACTGCCTGGGAATCTGGGGACCTTCTTAGTGTGGTGGGGTTAAGTGGCTTTGTCTTATTTTCAACTGGTCTCTGTCTTACCCTAGAGAATAATTCACCCTGTGTTGGATTCTGAGCTGTGGAGAAATACCAGCATTTAGGTCAATGAGCCCCCCCCCCCCCCACAGGCAACAATTGGAAGGAGACAATAAAACCTTCCCACTACCACACACCCTGGGTACCAACTTGGAAAGTCCTCGGGTGATTGGCCCAGTTGAAGAGGTCCCTGTCAATTGTCCCAGCCAGCACTGGCCTCAAATAAAGGAGTTGAAAAGTCTCTGGCAACTAGAGAGCAGGAGTGTGCTGTCAGCTCTAGTATAACTCGCTCTAGTGCTCTGTGAGCTCAGGAGGGCCCCTGAAGCACGTAAATTAGTCTGGGAAGGTTGATGCCTCCTTCCCCACCTTGCCCCTCTGTTATACCCAGTCTCTGGTAACCCTGCAGAGCTGTGATCTAGTTCCCTCCAATGAGTAGATGCTCCGAGGTTTGCACCTGCCTGGGTCACAGGGGGGTCTGTGGAACCTCAGCTAGTCAGCCAGTTTCTGTCACTGTTTGGCAGGGGGGAGGTGAGGCCTGACAACCTGGGTACTTGATAGGGGCTGGGGCGATTCACTCAGTTCCAGCCCTGTCCCTGATTGATGTTGCTGATAGAACAGAACAAGTTCACAGAATTTTTTCCCTGTTGGGCTGCAAATAGATCTGACTCAGTCTATGAGTTCCAGCCTTTTTCTCAGCTTTCATCCCCTGAGGGCCAGGTGCATCTGAAGCTGAGTAAACCAGTCTCTGCCATGGGAATCAGCTTTCTCAGCACATGTATTCTAATCCCCATGCCCCACCCCAGCCAGTACCACCTCAGGTATACGCTTCACTCCCTGGGCCTGTGCCTCTGCCACAGGACCACTCTGCTGGTGGCTGCCACTGGAGAAGCTACCTGGCTTCCCCTGGCCACCCAGAGAGACTGGGTGTGTCTCCTCAAAACAACCCCAGGGGTATGAGGCCCACTGCCATTGTTCCCACTGCTGCAGCTGCCACTCCATTCCTCAGGGGACCACCTCTCCAGCTTGGCCTCTGCTCGGCTCACTTTCTTCTCACCACTCCCAAGCCAGAAAATCAGCACAGATAAGCAACAGTCCATGCCCCATCTACAACTCTTGAGAAAATGTTCAAGAATCTGGACTCCATGGGGGACAGACCTCCAGACCTCAGAGTGAGAGTGAAGGGGAGTGCAGGGAGTTCAAACCTACAGGTAGAGAATATACATGGTTTTATACAGTTTTATGCCTGGCAGGAGAGTGCCATGGCACCCTAGTAGGGGAAGGAGGTCTGGTTTTTAGAGGGTCTCTCCCATTGGGTAGAGTGGGAGGACATCTGAACTCTGCTCACTTGTTTGTATGGCGTTATGGAGTATACTGTGAGACATTCTCATGGGGGAGGGGACTCCCATCAGCTTGGCAATGTTCTCTGTACCTTTTTTTGTATCCTTGGGGTCACAGGTTGCCCCAGCAGGGTTGATGTGCGTTCTTTGACCTTCTCTTTTGTTTCAGATCCAAACCATCGGCTTTCTGGTTGAATTTTTGTCCTTTAACTCTCCTTCTGGATGGGAGCCTCCGCGGAGAGCTGGCTACAGACTGCCATCTTGGCTCCTCCCCCTCTTCTGGAATTTTTATTGTTTCATGTCTTAGATTTATCCATCTTGAGTCAGTTTTTGTAAGCGGTGAAATGTGTGGGTCCAGTTTCAGTCTTTTACATGTAATTATCCAGTTCTCTCAGCACCATTTATTGAATGGGGATTCTTTTTCTCAGTGTATGCTTTTGTTTGGTTTATTGAAGATCAGATGGTGATAAGAGACTGGTTTCATCTCTAGGTTTTCTATTCTGTTCCATATGTCTGTCTATATTTTTGTGCCAATCCTATGCTGTTTGGATCACTGTAGACTTATAATATAACCTAAAGTCTGGTAAAGTGATGTTGGGGACTGTATTAAATCTATAGATTCCTATGGGTAGCATAGATATTTTAGCAATGTTGGTTTTTTTTTTTTTTTTCCCGAACCAAGAGTATGGTGTATTCTTCCATTCTTACTGTCTTTTGCTTTTTCTTTTCTTAGGGTTTCATAATTCTCTTTGTGAAGTTTCTTCACCCCCTTTGTTATGTATATTCATAGGTATTTCTTTTTCTTTGAAGCAATTGTGAAGTGAATTGTGTCCTTGATTTACTTGTCAACTTGGCTGTTAATGGCATATACAAAGGCTACTGATTCATGGACATTGATTTTATACCCTGAGATGTTATTTTATTGCTTGAACACTTCCAGTAGTCTTGTGGTTGAGTCTCTGGGGTTTTCCAGGTATAAGATCATATTATAAGGTAAGAAAAGGAGTTTGACCTCCTCTGCCTTCATTTGGATGCCCTTAACCTATTTCTGTTGCCTGACTGAATTAGCTTGAACTTCCAGAACAATGTTGAATAGTAGTGGTGGTAGTGGCCTTCTTTGTCTGGTTCCAGTTCTAAGTGGAAAAACTTTTAGTTTTACTCCATTTAGTATGATTCTGACTGTGGGTTTGTCATAGATGGCATTAATCAGTTTAAGAACTGTACCATCTATGCCTATTTTATTAAGCATTCTTGTTAGATGAATGGATGCTGAATTTTGTCAAATGCTTTATCTGCATGTATGGATAGGTTCATATGGTCTTTGTGTTTGTTTCTCTTTATGTGGTAAATTACATTTATGTATTTGCGTATGTTGGACCAACCTTGTATCCCTGGGATAAAGCCTATTTGATTGTATATTTTTAAAAAATGTGTAGCTATAGTCTGCTTGCTAGGATTTTATTGAGTATTTTTGAATCAATATTCATTAGTGAAAAATGTCTGTAATTCTCCTTTTTAGTTGGGTCTTTTCCTGGTTCTGGAATCAAGGTGAAGTTTGGTTCATAGAACATGTTGGGGAAGGTTCTTCTTTCTCAGTGTTTTGGAATATGTTCTGCAGTACAGGTGCAAGTTCTTCAAAGGTTTCATGGAAGTCTGGTGTGAAGCTGTCTTGTCTAGAGCATTTTTTTTTTTTTGGAAGCTTTTAAAGATCTATTTCTTCCTGGTTGAGTCTAGGGAGGTTGTGTGATTCCAAGTATTGGTCCATTTCCTCCACATTGTTAAATTTCTAGACATGGAATTTTTGTAGTAATCAGAGATAATCTCTTGTATCTCTGTGGTTTTTGTTATTTACCACTTTTTATTTCTGATTGAGGTTATGAGAGATCTTTCTTTTCTGTTCCCAGTTAATCTTGTGCAAGGTTTATCAATTTTGTTTATCTTTTTGAAGAATCAACTTTTTGTTAACTTTTTGAATGACTCCTGTTTTCACTTTCACATATTTCTGATTTATTTAGGTTTATTTCTTTATTTTTCCTAGGTTTGGGTTTGCATTGCTCTTCCTTTTCCATTTCTTTGAGATGATTCATTAGGATTTTGATGTGTGCTCTTTCCATTTTTCAAATGTGGTTATCTAATGCAATATATTTCCCTCTTAGGATTTATTTTTCAATATCCCACAAGTTTTGGTAGCTTGTGACTTCATTATTATGCTTAAGGAATCTAATCATTTCCTTATTTATCTCCTTCTTGACCCAATTGTCATTCAGCACAAAGTTGTATAGCTTCCATGACTTTGTGTGCAGATGAAGGTTTTTGTTGGAATTGAGTTCTGCCTTTTCATTCCTTGTGGTCTGAAAAGATAAAAGTATCATTTCTATTCTTTTATATCTGTTGAGGTTTGTTTCCTAGGATATAATAAATTTTGGAGTATGATACATGAGCTGATGACAAGAGCACATACCTAATAACTTTGAGGGGAGTATAGTCTTTATATGTCTATGAGTATAATTTTTCTTTCTTTTTTTTTTTTTTTTTTTGAGACAGAGCCTCAAGCTGTCACTCTAGATAGAGTGCCGTGGCATCACAGCTCACAGCAACCTCCAATTCCTTGGCTCAAGCTAGTCTCTTGCCTCTGGCTCCCAAGTAGCTGGGACTACAGGTGTCCGCCACAACGCCCGGCCATTTTTTGGTTGCAGCCGTCATTGTTTGGAGGACCAGGCTGGATTCGAACCTGCCAGTTCAGGTGTCCATGGCTGGCCCTTTAGCCCGTTGAGCCACAGGCTCCGAGCCAAAGTCTAATTTTTCTATATTCATTGTCCAGTCTATTTATTTGGTTAGTTTCTGTTTAGAGGATATGTGCAGTTCTATCAGTGAGGTGTTGAAGTCCTCAGCTATTATGGTGTTGTATGATATTGTATTGTTCAGACCATTTTATAAATCTAAGAGTATTTATGTTGGGTCCATATATATTTACAATTGAAATGTCCTCTTATTGTATTGTTCTCTTGACTAGTATACAGTGTCCATCTTTGTCTTTACTTTTGGCACTTTCAACTCATTTATATCTGAAAAGAACATTGGGACCCTTCCTTCTGATTTTCATTTGCCTGAAATATTGTTTCTCAGTCCTACACCCTGAGTCTTGTTTTGTTCTTTGATGTTAGATGTGTTTCCTGAAGACATCAGATAGTTGGCTTGTGCTTTTTTAAATCCAATCAGCCAACCTGTGCTTCTTCAATGGGGAATTGAAGTCTTTTATATTTTCTGAGAGAATTGGTAAGTATGATGGAATTCTATTCATCTTATTTTGTTATTATCCAATACTTAGTTTTATCCCTTGTCCCACTGTGGAAACTATGTTTTTTCCTTTAGTTACTGGGTGTCTACTTTGCTCAAGGTTTCCTGTGATGGTCAATGTGAAGAATGGATCTAAATATTTTTTGCAGAGCTGGTCTTTTTATGGGAAATTTCTTCAATGTTTGATTATCAGTAAACAATTTGATTTCTCCATCAAATTTGAAGCTTAGTTTAGTAGGATATAGAATCCTGGTTTGAAAATTGTTTTGTTTAAGAAGGTTAAAGGTAGATGAAGACCCTTTTCTAACTTAAAGTTTCAGCTGTAAAGTTAGCTGTCACCCTGATAGATCTGCCCCTGTATGTCAATTGGTGCTCACTCCTGGCTGCTCGCAGAATTTTCACTTTCAATTTGAACTTGGTCAGGTTGATTACAATGTATCTAGTACATTCTCTGTGTTGAGAGGAACTGGAGTTCAATATCCATCTAGAAGGAGTGTGTCAGAATCTTTTATGCTTAGGATATTTTCCATTGGAACAGGACTCTTATGCTTTTAGGTCATTCTCTTTCCCTTTCATGGATACCTATAATTCGTGTTTAAATGCTTTGTGAAGTTCTGTAATTCTCTAAGGGATTTCTCTGCTTTTATGCTCTGTTTTATTGCCTCTTTAAATACCTGTATTAGCTCAAGCACCTTATCTTCTAGTTAAGGTCTTCTCCATGACCTAATCTGTTATTGATAGTTTTTACAGGACTTTTAAGTTCCCTGAGAAACTCTTTCAATTCCTTAAGCTCAGATATTTCCTTTTCAACTTCATCATGTCTTTCATTCATTTCTTGGGTCAATGTTTGGATTTCTTTTTTCTGGTTTTCCACTTTCCCTTCAATTTCCTTCATTGTTTTTGCCATCCTTACTGTATATTCCCTCTCTGTCATTTCCATAATTTCTTTATAGGTTAGATAATCTGTGGTAGTTTCCTTGTGGTCCCTGGGGGGGAATTGATCTGTTCTGGTTTTTCATGTTGGCAGAATTTTTTTGTTTCCTCCTAATATGTGCTTTATTTTTGTTTTCTTTTTCTCCCTACATTTTCACTGCACTTCCTCTTTTTAAAATTTCCTTGTCTCTGTTCTTGGGTGTTGGATTGGCCTTTAGATACAGGAACAAAAGTTGAGATACTTTTCTCATTCTGAAAAGTAAAGAATGAGAAGGGAGAAGACAAAGAAAATGGGAAAAAGGGTGAAAGAAAAAAATGTGAGAAAGAGAGAAGAATGACTGAAAGAGAAATAAAGTAGTAATAGTGGTGTTTGGCAGGGCAATGTTATCCCACCCCGGTTATTCCAGGACTCTAGAGGGTTGGGGAGCTGAGTCTCCTGAGGTCAGGAGCTGACCTTATCGGCCTCAGCAAAAGTAAGACCCTACCTCCGCCAAATATAAAAGAAAATCAGCAGTATGTCACAGTGAGAACCTACCAATACAGTACTTCAGAGGGCAAAAGCTAGAAGAATGCCCTGGCTTAGGGGTTCAAGTCCTCCTTAAGTCAGGCCAATGCTGTAGCACCCCAGTCCATGCCTCAGAACAGTAATCTGTCCTATACGTTAAATATAGAATGAAATAGAACAAAATTGATCAGAAAAATGTAAACATAAAAATAAATACAGAAAAAAATATATAAAAAGAATAAAGAATTATATCTTGGTTTTCAATTGAGAGATTTATGAGGAAAAGATGAGGAAAGTAGAAAAATATCTGCAAAAAGAAAGAAAAGAGGAAATTGAAAAAAAAAAGCGAAAAGGTAAAACTAATGAAATAGAAACCTTGATATTGAAGAAAGTAAAAATGAAAAATAAAAGCAGAACAATATGATAAAAAGCAAAAAGAAAATAGATTAATAAAAAATATATATTGCCTGGTGGTGCTTCAGGATTAGGATACACAAAGCAAGTTGGCTGTTTCTGCTGTATATGATGCGGGTGGATATCCACTATGAAATTGCTGTGGAGACCTAGTCCCTTCTTTCTGATTTATTTGACCTCAATTAGGGTTTGGTTGCTTCTCTAGCATTCAGTCCCACAGGACTGGGAGCCCAAAGCTCACGCCAGAATTCATGGAAGCCATGCCTTAACCTTCTAAACAGTGCCCCTTGGTCATGAAGGGTCTTGCACATGGGTGTGGGAACCAACCCACTCAACGCAAGTGTAGCTGCCTGAGCTCAGCAGGCATGCCAGGGCCCACCACATGCTGGGACCTTGCAGGCTGTTCCTCTCTGGCGTCCCCTCCACAATGGCAGTGCCTTGCCATTAGCTAAGTAGTTCTAGGAGTTTCACCCTACCCAGCTGTTCAGTCTTGGTCACCAGGCACTGTTCTAGCTCACTCACTCGTTTCTGCTCTCCTAAAGCAGCTCTGGCAATCACCCAAGTCCAAAAAAACTGCATAGTGGACCTTCTTTGTCTCTAGCCCTTTACCAAAGAACAGGATGATATCAGCTCTTCTCCATGCACCCACCTTCTGTGCTGGTTTTCCACTGCTCCTGACCTCCTCCTAGGCTCCTGGAGTCCCCCACTGTCTCACTCTGCTCCCAGAATGATGTTTCTAGACTAGACAATTCAGCCAGAGGTGGCTAGAATCCACTCTCCCTGATCTCTCTAATCTCCCTTTTGATTGCTACTTTGACCTAGTGGTTGTTCGGATGTATATTGTTCAGTAACCACATATTTGCAAATTTTTCAATTTTTCTCCTACTATTGATTCTAGTTTTATACCCTTGTGCTTAGAAAAGATACTTGATATTATTTCAGTATTTTTAAATTTTTAAGACTTGTTTTGTGGTTTAACATATGATCTATCTTGAAGAATGTTCCATTTGCACTGGACAAGCATGTGTCTTCTGCTACCATTGGATGGAATGTCTTGTACATTTTTGTTCAGTCCGTTTGAACTATATTGTTGAATTCCATTGCTTCTTTATTGTCCTGGGCTGTGAGGGCTGACATACCAAAACATAACAAGCTTATAAACAACAGAAATTTGTGTCTTATAGTTCTGGAGGATGGAAAGTTCAGGATCCTAGTTATTGTCATATTTGATGTGTACGAAGGCCATGTCCTAATCAGCTGTCTTTTCATAGTAATCTCCAATGGCAGAAAAAGATAGGGATTTCTCTTGGGCCTTTTTTATAGGGGCATTAATTCCATTCATGAGGGCTTTGCACCCATGACTTAATCATCTCAAACTGTACCTCTTAGTACCATCACCTTGGTGGTTAGGATTACAATGGGGTATTGAAGTTTCCCATTATTGTTTTACTGTCTATTTCTTCCTGTAGTTTTTTTTTTTTATATTTGCTTTATAATAATAGGTGGTCTCATGTTGGGTCTATATACAGTATATTTATAATTGTTATATCCTCTTGATGAATTCACACCCTTTATCATTGTATAATGACTTTGTTTCTAGTGAAAATTTTTGACACCAAGCTTATTCTTCCTGATATAAATATAACCATCTTGCTTTCTTTTGTTTACCATTTGTGTGGAATATATTTTCCTATCCCTTCATTTTTAGTTTATGCATGTCCATGAAGGATATAGTTAGATCTTGTTGTTTTATTTCTTCACCAAGTTTGCTGTTTTATGATTGGAGAATTTTGCTGTTTTTTGATTGGAGAATTTAATAAATTTGCATTCATATTAATTATTGATAGGTAAAAACTTACGATGCCACTTAGTTCACTGTTTCTGAATGTTTTATAATTCCTTGCTCTTCTCTTACTGTCTTCCTTTGTGATGTGATGTGTTTTTGTAGTGGTATGGTTTGAGTGCTTTCTTTTTATTTTTTGTGTATGAGCTATAAATTTTTGCTTTGTGGTTTCCCCGATGCTTAATGAAGATGTCGTATAGTTAATAGCAGTCTATATTACGCTGATAACAACTTACTTTGCTCACATTCAAAAGCTTTACATTTTGGGCGACACCTGTGGCTCAAGGAATAGGGTGCCGGCCCCATATACTGGACATGGTGGGTTCAAACTTGGCCCTGGCCAAAAAATGCAAAAAAACCTCCCCAAAACAAAAAATAAAAGCTCTGCATTTTTCTTCATCTTCCCTACATTTACACTTTTGTTATAGTTTATATTTTTTACAAGGTGTACCCATTAACAAGTTAATGTAGACATAGTTATTTTTAATATTAAAAAAATTTTACTACTGTTAAAAGTGATTTCCATAGCATCATTGCAATATAATGATATTGTGAATTTGACTTTATATTTACCTTTACAATGATTTTCATACTTTTCTATTTTGTCATACTGTTATTTAGCATTCTTTTGCTTCAACTTGAAAAATTACTTTTATCACTTCTTGTGGAGCATATGTAGTAGTAATGAACTCCCACAGCTTTTTGTTTGCCTGAGATAGTATTTCTTCATTTCTGAAGGACAGTTTTGGTAGGTATAGTATTCTTTTTGTCAATTAAAAAAGTTTCTGCACATCAAATGTATTATCCCAACGTCTTTTGTCCTGTAAGATTTCTGTTGCTAAATCTGGTGATAGTCATATGAAGGTTCACTTTTTTTGTGACAAGTCATTTTTCTCTTGTTGCTTTCATAATTCTTCCTTTTTCTTTGACTTTTATGACTTTGAGTGTAATGTGTCTTAGTGAAGATCTGTCTGTCTGTCTGTCTCTCTATATATACATATATATATATAATTTTTTTTTTTTTTTTTTAGAGACAGTCTCACTTTGTTGCCCTTGGTTGAGTGCTGTGATGTTACAGCTCAGAGCAACCTCCAGCTCTTGGGCTTAGGCAATTTTCTGGCCTCAGCCTCCTGAGTAGCTGGGACTACAGGCACCTATCACAATGCCTGACTATTTTTATTTGTTGTTGCAGTTTGGCTGGGGCTGGGTTCGTACCCACCACCCTCGGTATATGGGGCTGGTGTCCTACTCACTGAGCCACAGGAGCCACCCATATGTATCTCTATATTTTTAATTTATCTGCCATTCATTGGGCTTCATGGATATGGATGTTCTCTTCTCTCGATTTAGGACATTTTCTGTTTTTATTCCCTTGACTAAGCTGTTTGACCTTTCCTCTTTCTATGCTTTTTATGACTCCTTCTGGATTTCCCTTAATGTATATGTATATTTTGCTTTATGGTGTCCCATATGCCTCACAAGCTTTCTTCACTCTCTTTAATTCTTTTTCCTTTTCTTTCCCCCCTCCTGGATAATTTAAAGTGAACTGTCATTGATTCTTTTTTCTGTTTGATAGCTCTTCTGTTAAACCTCTATATGGAATTTTATAGTTTCATAATTGTGTTCTGCTCTAGAATTTCTGTTTGTTTCTAGGTTATGGGTTATTTTTGAAGAATGTCTCAATTTATTCTTATATCCGATTGTGTTTAGTTGTATATCTGCATTCTCTTGTAATTCACTGAGCTTGCTTAAAGTGATTATTTTTAATTTTTTCGGATTTTTTTCTTATTTCAGAATATTACAGGGGTATGAATATTTTAGTTACACGAATTGCTTTTATCCCATTTCAGTCAAAGTTATAAGTGTGCCTATCACCCAGATAGTGAGTGTGCAGTGTACCCATTAGGTTTAAATTTACTTGTTCCCTCTTCCTCTGCTTTCACTTGCTTTGTTTCTATTTAGTTTTACTACTATACATGCACATGGATATTGAATGATTCATTCCAATTTAACAGTGAGTGCATGTTATGTTTGCTTTTTCCGCACTTGTGCTACTTAGAAGAAATGATCTCTGGTTCTGTAAAGGTTGTTATTAAAGGTTTTAGTTCACCAATTTTTTTTATGGCTGAGCAGTACTTATATATACACCACATTTTATTAATCTAGTCATTTATTGATGGACAGTTGGATTGATACCACGTCCTTGCAGTTGTGAATTGTGCTGCAATAAACAGTTGAGTGCACATGTCTTTTTGATAAATTGCCTTTTTTTTTTCCTTTGGGTAAATACCTAGTAACGGGCTTGCTGGGTCAACTGGTAGGTCTAATTTTAGTTCCTTATGGTATCTCCATATGACTTTCCACAGAGGTTCTACTAATTTGCAGTCCCACCAACAGTGTGTAAGTGTTCTTTTCTCTTTTCACATCCATGCTAGCTAGGATTTGCTATTTTGGGAATTTTTTTTGAAAGAGTCTCAGTATGTCACCCTGGGTAGAGTGCTATGGCATGGCTCATAGCAACCTCAAACTCTTGGGCTCAAGCGTTTCTTGTGCCTTGGCCTCCCTAGTAGCTGGGACTATAGGCACCCACCACAATGACTTACTATTTTTTTTATTTATTATTGGGGATTCATTGAGGGTACAGGAACCAGGTTACACTGATTGAATTTGTTAAATAAAGTCCCTCTTACAACCCTGTCTTGCTCCCCAAAGGTGTGGCACACACCAAGACTCCACCTCTCTCCCTCCTTCCCTCTCTCTGCTCTTCCTTTCCCCATTCCTCCCTCCTTCTTTCTCTCTCTGGTCTCCCCTTCCCCCACAACCACCAATTCATTAATTGTCCTCATATCAAAATTCAGTACATAGGATACATGCTTCTCCATTCTTGTGAAGCTGTACTAAGAATGTGTTCCACTTCCATCCAGATTAATACAAAGGCTGTAAAGTCTCCATTTCCTTTAATGGCTGAATAGTATTTCATGGTGTACATATATCACAGCTTGTTAATCCATTCCTGGGTTGGTGGGCATTTAGGCTGTTTCCACATTTTGGCGATTGTAAATTGAGCTGCAATAAACAGTCTAGTGCAAGTGCCCTTATGATAAAAGGATTTTTTTCCTTCTGGGTAGATGCCCAGTAATGGGATTGCAGGATCAAATGGGTGGTCTAGTTTGAGTTCTTTGAGAGTTCTCCATACTTCCTTCCAAAACGGTTGTATCAGTTTGCAGTCCCACCAGAAGTGTAAAGTGTTCCCTTCTCTCCACATCCATGCCATCATCTGCAGTTTTGAGATTTTGTGATGTGACTGGGGTTAGATGGTATCTCAGGGTGGTCTTGATTTGCATTTCTCTAATAATTAGGGATGATGAGCATTTTTTCATATGTTTGTTAGCCATTTGTCTGTCTTCTTTAGAGAAGGTTCTATTCATGTTTCTTACCCACTGATATATGGGATTGTTGGCTTTCTTCATGTGGATTAATTTGAGTTCTCTCAAAATCCTAGCCAATAGATTACAGCTTATCATTACAAAAGTCATACATCATGATCAAGTAGGTTTCATCCCAGGGATGCAAAGCTGGTTTAACATACGCAAGTCCATAAACGTTATCCACCATATAAACAGAAACAAAAGCAAAGATCATATGATCCTCTCAATAGATGCAGAAAAAGCATTCGATAAAATCCAGCATCCTTTTCTAATTAGAACACTGAAGAATATAGGCATATGTGGCATATTTCTGAAACTGATCAAAGCTATCTATGACAACCCCACAGCTAATATTTTACTGAATGGAGTAAAACTGAAAACTTTTCCTCTTAGAACTGGAACCAGACAAGGTTGTCCTCTGTCACCATTACTATTCAATGTAGTGCTGGAAGTGCTAGCAAATACAATTAGGCAAGACAAGGAAATAAAGGGTATCCAAATGAGAGCAGAGGAGGTCAAACTCTCCCTCTTTGCTGACAACATGATCCTATACTTAGAGAACCCCAAAGACTCAACCACAAGACTCCTGAAAGTCATCAGAAAATATAGTAATGTCTCAGGATATAAAATCAATATCCACAAGTCAGTAGCCTTTGTATATGGCAATAACAGTCAAGATGAGAGGCTAATGAAGGACACAACTCCCTTCACCATAGCTTCAAAGAAAATGAAATACCTAGGTATATACCTAACAAAGAAGGTGAAGGACCTCTATAAAGAAAATTATGACATCCTAAGAAAGTAAACAGCAGAGGATCTTAATAAATGGAAGAACATACCATGCTCATGGCTGGGAAGACTCAACATGGTTAAAATGTCTATACTTCCCAAAGCAATCTACCT
>CAUYON010205828.1:0-10144 GCA_963573935.1 Arctocebus calabarensis | reverse complement strand
CTGTAGTCCCAGCTACTAGGGAGGCTGAGGCAAGAGAATCGCTTAAGCCCAAGAGCTGGAGGTTGCTGTGAGCAGTGTGACACCACGGCACTCTACCCAGGGTGATAAAGTGAGACTCTGTCTCTACAAAAAAAAAAAAAGGGTGAAAGGACATAAACATGCACACATAATTGTACACTGAATGGAAAAAGCTAAGCACCTCCCCCCAGATCATACCCTTACTTGCAACAAGCACTTGATCCGTTCTCCAGGGGTCATAATTCCTGTGGTGAATACACCAGATAACATCCCAGCCACGAACAGTTGGGGATAGCTATATTGAAAACAAAAAAGACAAGTAAGCAGTTGTGACTAACTGCTGAGAACAGAGACAATCCCAGCAAAAAAGATGGCTTTATAACAAATAATAAACACTTGAACTGAGCAGAAGCCCCAGCTACAAATCTGATTTCACACACACAAAGCCAAGTTCTAAGTATATTCTAATGTCAAATTTTCCACAGCAAGGGTCTTAGTGCCAAGAGTTATGGGAGGATAGGAGCCTGTTCACAAGGCCCATCCACGTGAAGCTGGCACTCAGTACCGGGTAAAGTGGCTAATGCCTGTAATCCCAACACTGTGGGAGGCTGAGGAGGGAGAATTGCTTGAGCTCAGGAGTTCGAGACTCGCCTGAGCGAGAGTGAGACCCTGACTCTTAAAAAAATGGAAAAACTCAGCCAGGCGCCACAGCGAGTGCCTGTAATCCCAATGGCTTCCAGAGGCTGAGGCAGTGGGATGCCCACAGCCTGAATCTGAGGTTGCAGTGAGCTACCACGCCCACTGCACTCTGCTCAAGGGCATAGGGTGGGAATGTGTCTCAACAAAAAAAAAAAAAAAGAAAGAAAGAAAAAAGAAAAAAAAGAAGTTGGTACTCAGAATCCCTCACCCAAGGGAGAAGTTTTATAGTAAAACATAGTTTCCACCCCTGAGCCTGCCATGCACAATAACTATAGGCAAATTTCTAGGTCTCTCTCAGCCTTGCCTACCCATACATAAAATGCTGGGGTTTTGCAGGGGAAAGTATCTAACCCAACATCTGGACCTCAGCTACCCCCAGTCCCCTCCAATTTTACTTCTCCTGGATCATCAAGGACCTGAGAACACTAAACCATGAGTCAATCTTCGAGGTCAGGGAGAATGGCTGTGGCCTCTTCCCTAAGCTGAGGGATAGTTAGGCCAGCTGCAAGGAATATGCTGTAAGATGCTGAGAAGACCCAGATAAGGATGATCCCCAGGCAGGCACAACAGGTCCTGTGGCCCCTGTACAGGAAATGGTCCCACAATGGCCAGATATATGGGTCCTCACTCTGACCCCCACAGAATTAACAACACTTGAATATATGAAGCAATCTGAGGTTCCTACTATCACCCACAGCTCCCTGTGCCACCTCTGGCATGTCCTTTTCCTTCTAGGGTTAGCAATACCAGCATAGTCTGGAGCAAAGGAGAACAAAGTCACAGTCAACATTTCAACCAAATCCTCATGATTTAGCAAATGTTGCTGAAAAATTTCACACATTGGCCTGAGCCTCTGGCCCCCTCTTGGCTCTAAGCCTCTGACAACTGAGCCTTCGAGTCAGTCCCAAAAGTGAGGAACAGATGCTAAATGATAGTACGGGGACACCTGCTGTAGATCCTTCCCTCAGGCAGAGCTACCACGCCCTGGTAGTTTCAACAGCCCTGCTTTTGCATGCACTCACTTGAGGCAAGGCTTACTCATCTACCATAGGCAGCTTACTCATCTACCATAGGCACACAGCCAATCATACAGGCTAAACGTTCAACACTCAAGAGACTTTCATACTATCCAGCTTCACAGTCCCAGTTAACACTGCTGTCCCTGAGGAGTCTTCTCAGCAACTATCTCAAGACCAATATGCTCCACTCTTTCTAGGATGTCCAGCCTTGGCTAGGCATGTCTCATGTCTCAGGACTAGAACTTTCCTTGGAATAAGATCTCTGTGTTAGCACGAGGCACCATGTGTACACTTTCCTAGCCTATTCTGCCATTCCCACCCACATTCCAGGAAGCCACCTATGAGAGCTGGAAACTTTCTGGGCTTCCACCCCAAGGCCTCTGGTAATGCTCCTTTCCATACTATCCCCAAAGACCACTGGAGGGAGGTGAATGCTGCAAGGTTGATCAGATTATGGGAGTGGAGACCTAAGGGTCTCAAACTTTGTTCAGGCAGGCAGGTACTAAGTACTAATGTGACTGGAGGAACCAAAGTACCAGACAGGACTCCACTGGGGTCTGCCTATCCCTGATACAGCCATGAGCCAGTATATATGCTAAAAAGACCAGGCACCAAAAGAAGACATCTGTCTATGGGACAGGTGAACTACCAATAGTCAATGCAGCTTCAAAATACTCTCTTACCCAGCCACACTTGGGGACACCTGTGGCAGTTTACAAACACTAGGCACATTCAGTGTCACAAGGGCCCCAGAAATGGAGTTTCACGTTAACAAGCACCTCTTTCTACATCCTAGACCCTCTCTAAGCCTGATGTGGCCTGAAAAGGTGGCAGAATACAACCCACATGACAACCTAGGCTTCCTCTCTTAAGCACCCAGATCTCAAGGCTGGCCAGCCTCTGTGGGTCTTCTGCTGCCTATATCCCCTCCCAGGAGTTGCCACGCTAAACTATTAACTATTAACCACTTTGTAAATTCTGAGCTATCATTCTGACTCAGCTACCTCTTGATATGCAAATTCAACTTTTTTTTTCCAAATCCAACTCATTAAGGCTTATTAAGAAGAAACAAACTAGCTTATTTCACTTTAACAGAGAAACTAATACCTGAAATCTTTGTAATCATGTTGTAAAAATGAAGTACAACAAAACTTGGAACCTTCTTTTCTCTCAACTGGGTGATGAAAAGACAAGGCTGCTGCAGTTGTTAATGCAACACCAGGTACTGCCCTTGACATTTCACATACATTTCAGTACTGAGACCCACCCCCCACCCCCTGACAATCCTATGGGGTTGGTATTATTAATCTCCCCAGTAATGGAAACCGCCTCATAAAAGAAATTATGACAAACGGTAAGGAGGTGGGGGAGGACTTTTATGTTTGTTTGTTTCTCCTTTTTCCCTTTTGTTTCAAAGGGCAAAGGAAACTCAAGTACCTCTTTAATATGGGACTCCCAGGCGCGGCACCTGTGGCTCAACGGGCTAAGGCCCCAGCCACGTACACCTGAGCTGGCGGGTTTGAATCCAGCCTGGACCTGCCAAACAACAATGGTGGCTGCAACCAAAAAATGGCCGGGCGTTGTGGCGGGTGCCTGCAGTCCCAGCTACTTGGGAGGCAGAGGCAGGAGACTCGCTTGAGCCCAGGAATTGGAGGTTGCTGTGAGCTGTGATGCAACAGCACTCTATCCGGGGTGACAGCTTGAGGCTCTGTTTCAAAAAAAAAAAAAAAAGAAAAACTATTGAACTATTGCCTAATTATCTTCATACTCCATCACATGTATGAGTGAACATGTTCCCTACTGCCAACACGGTAGCTTCTCCAACTATTCTGGCTTGACCTAGTGTGCCAGGTCAAAATGATATCTCATTAAGGCTTTAGTATGTATTTCTCTTAATGTGAGACTCATCATATTTTCATTTATACTTACCTATTTCAGTGTAAACTTTTTAGCAAATGATTTTATTAACCAAGTCATCCGGAGGAAACAGTGGTACAACTGTGAGCACTGAGAGTGGGTTTGGACTGCTGGGGGGAGGGACAGCCCCCTCCCCTCCCCCGGGCCTGCACCCCTGCTGCGGTTAATATGTTACTCCCCCGTCCCTCAGCAATGTGAGGTAGCTGTCACCCCCCCATTGCACAGCCAGCTCTCTGAGCCAAAGGGGCCTCCGCCTGGGCTTGTGCTGCTTAGCTTCGTCCAGCCCTTCTCAGCGTTTCCCGAATTCTCTGGTGACCCTGCTGTGGCAGGTCGGGGCATGGGCTCAGGAGTTGGACTCTGTCATCATTGTTCGCAAAAGAAAGATATGCTTTTAGGGGTTTCTTCTTAACTAGAAGCCTTTTAAAGTCACTTCTGTGAACCCAGATGCCTGTAGAGTCCAAATGACTGCGCCAGCCAGAGGAACAAGGCCACTTGGTGGCAGCTGTGGGGCCGTCCTGGGGAAAAGCAGTGTTTGCAGAGTGAGGCTGTGGATCCTGGGTGGCTGCTGAGAGGGACAGGAGAGAGCAGGCGGGCCTGTGCCACTGCTTTCTCTGGGTGTGCCAACATCCCTCAGGCGTAAACTCTGTGACGCATGCAAAGAGAAAGATCTCACAGAGGCTCTGGACACCAGGGCGCCTCAGGCTCTGGTGTGCCTCAGAATTGCCGGGACATCCTGATGAAACACAGGTTACTGGTGTGTCTGGGGAGGGCCTGGGAATCTGCATTTTAACGAACACTTGCAGTTGTGGTTACCAGCCGGGGGACTGCGTTGAGAAACGGTGACCTTTTCCTCCTTTTTTTTTCTTTTTTAAATTATTTTTTATTTTTTTATTTTTACATATACATGTGTTTATTAGGTTTCCACTTTTTGCCTTTGCAGAATTAAAAAAGCTTAATATTTAATAACAATAACAGTGTTCAAGATAAGGACTAGAAACAAAGCCTCGAAAAGAATGAAAGAAGATAAATACATTCAGAAAAGAAATCAGACGATTACTGCATCGTAATCTTAAGCAATATTAATAACAACAATGCAAAGAAAATAACATTCACATTGTCAAATAAGAGTATGTTAATTATAGAATGCTTTAACTCTGAGGCTCAGTAGGGAGACATCAATTAACTTATTTTTTTTCCCAAAGTCTCAAAAAATAGACAACTAATATTTATAAGTAAAAGTAAAAGATAATTTCAAAAAACAGATCATGCCAAATCTTATTGACAATAGAAAAAGAAGAAATAATTCAAAGTCATTCTATTTAGTCAGGATACACCTGATATTAAAATTACAAATTAAGTTTTTGTTTCTAGTCCTTATCTTAAACACTGTTATTGTTATTAAATATTAAGCCTTTTTAATTCTATGAAGGCAAAAAGTGGAAACCTAATAAACACGTGTATATATTATTAAAATATATTTTTATAAAGGGAAATTACAAACATATTTCACTTATAAATGAGGATGCAATATCCTAAACAGCATATTAACAAGTTGAATTAAAAATTAATGTTTAAGTAATGGACTTTGGTTAAAATTGAATCCAGTTTATATAAGAATTAGTCACTATTTTCTATTCTTTTTTTGTTTTCTTTCCCTCGCCCCTCCCCCCTTCTCTCTTTGCTCTCCCCTTCCCCCATGCCCCACTGAGTCATTAATTATCATTAATTGTCCTCATATCAAAGTTGAATACCTAGGATTCATGCTTCTCCATTCCTGTGATGTTTCACTAAGAATAATGTGTTCCACCTCCATTCAAGTTAGTACAAATGCTGCAAAATCTCCATTTTTTGATGGTTGAGTAATATTCCATGGTATGCATATACCATAGCTTACTAATCCATTACTGGGTTGAAAGATATTTTGGCTATTTCCATATTTTAGCAATTGTAAACTGGGCTGTGATAAACAGCCTAGTACAAGAGTCTTTATAATAAGTTTTTTTTTTCTGGCTCAGCGCCTGTGGCTCAACGGGCTAAGGCACCAGCCATGTACACCTGAGCTGGTGGGTTCAAATCCAGCCTGGGCCCGCCAAAAACAATAGCCGGGCATTGTGGCGGGTGCCTGTAGTGCCAGCTACTTGGGAGGTGGAGGCAGGAGACTCGCTTGAGCCCAGGAATTGGAGGTTGCTGTGAGCCGTGATGCCACAGCACTCTATCCAGGGTGACAGCTTGAGGCTCTGTCTCAAAAAAAAAAAAAAAAAAGCAGACAAACTAAATACCTTAGAAATATAAAAAAGATTAAGAGAAAAGTATGTCATGAATGCATAAAATATATATAGGTATTAGTCTATTTTATTTGCTATTATAAAGCATATACAAATCTATTATAAAAAGTTAAAATTCATCAAAACATACACAAAGTACCATTTTTTGGAGAGAAATGTAAACAAATATAAAAATACAGTATTAAATCATAATTGCATAAAATTAACAATAGTACATACTGTACCACTGTAATAATTGGGTAGCCAATTCCTGTGGCTATTGTGGTGAGCTCATGTGTTGCTGATTATCTCCAAGTAAGAATTGTGTCTCAACAATAAATTCCATATTGCCATAAAAAGTGATCTCACAGTTCTCACGTTTGTTTTGTTGTGCTTAGTTCAATACTGTAAACTTTGGAAACATGTTGGGACCCATATGAAATGCCACTAATGATGCTGGATGTACTCCCAAAAAGCAGAGAAAGTCATGACATTATAATAAAAAGTTGAGTTTCTTGATATGTACTGTAGCTTGAAGTCTGTAGCTGTGGTTGCCCATTGTTTCAGGATAAATGAGTCCAACATAAAGAACACTGTAAGAAAAAAGAGAGTGAGAAGGAAATTTATATTGCCCTAATGGCAGCTAGCCAGCAGGAACAGTAGTTACATTTGGGGGGAATCAGAAGTTACACTCAGATAGTCACTGCATGTGGGGTCAGCACCCCTGAGCCCTATATCCATTGTTCCTGGGCCAACCATATACCATATAAATTCTGGTAGGAGGAATTTTTCTGAGTTACCATAAAATGCAACTAAGTGATCCACATTTAGGGAACTTGGACCTGAATGAAGCAGCCACGTGCATTACCGCTGCTGCAAGCAGTCAAGTGTATCTCCTTAACAGTCTCTCCCTCCCTGTTCTGGTTGGTGTGAAAATTCATGTTATTTGGATAAAACCATGAATATGTTGTCAACATAATCAGCAGTCAAGAATAAGCAGAATTCCTAACATTCTAAGATCATTAAATAGCAATGAGATTATCATTAGAACTGTAAATATTTTCTTTTTGAATTCAGGTTTGTTTTATGCAGCATAAGTGAAAGTTCTGTCACTCTCTTTTCTCTCTCCCTCATCTTGAACACTAGACATGGCTGAGCAGGAACGCTTCTTGCTGCACCAGGAAACCCTGCCTGAGCAGTTGCTAGCAGAGAAGCAGCTAAATCTCAGCGCGATGCCGGTGTTAACTGCACCGCAACTCATTGGCGTATGTACTTTTCAAATCCTTACTCCATTTCTTAAATTCAAAACATCATCACTGTTTGTTGGGCCTTGTAGCATAGGTCCTAAGAGGAATCATCTTTCTATTTCTTGCCTTCCTGCAAACTTTACCTTAGAAAAAGTTATTGGAAGCTGTGTGAGAACTGAAACCTCAGTGGCAGAAAGCTCCATCTCCCCAGGCTCCTCTGCCTGGTCCCAAGGTGCATCTCCAAGGGATTACTTGTGTTTTGTTTTTCTAGTACTGCATATAAGGACAAATATGTACCATGAGGACTTTATTCCCCAGAATGTTATTTTTCAGGCTGTTCTGAAAATATATTTGTGGAAGAAAAGTGGTTTAAAGAACTGGATTTCCATGGCCTGGAAGTGCCGGGACCACCCCTTCCCTGTGCAGCCCACACATCCCTGAGACAGACAGGGAACACAGGCTGCAGCCTCGATGCTGCACCTCACAAAGCCAGAGAGATGGTGCAGGGTCACCTTGACCTTGCCATAATTATAGGAAAAAGAAAGTGAACCATCAAAAAACCTTAATATTTTTAGCTGTTAATAGTAACAGAGTTCCTACAGTGAGCTCACAACAGCCTCTCCTGATTTGAGCATGTATTTAATCTCGAAATCTGTGTATCACAGGAAAGGAAAAAAATGTGCCAATTTTACTTTAATACACCACTGATTTTCATAATACAGTCCAATGGAGAAAAAGATTGCTCTGGAACAATGAAAGCCATAAAACAAGCACATGGCTTTTTTCTGAAATGGTTTGAGTACTGTTGCTGTTAAAGGATTATATGCAATTTTTAAAAATGAAACTTGTAAATATTAGGTTATCAAATATGAAATGTTCAATTTCAAATCAAAAGTTTCATTTGTTACATAGTACTTTTCAAACAGGAAGTGGTACAATTAGTCAAAGTGTTTACCTAAACTACCAACACCCTTTGCCATCTTAACAGTAGCTTGTATATGGCAGCAGCAAAGAAGCCCTGAGAACGAGTTTCAGTGAATACTTTTCCTTGCAAAAAGTGTTTCAAAGCCTGGAAGAAGTGGTTGTCAGTTGTTGCAAGGTCTAGTGAAAATGGTGAATGACAGAGAGTTTCCAAGTCCAGCTTCTGTAGCTTGAGCATCATTGTTTATGCAACAGGTGGTCGAATGTTGTCTTGCAAGAGGATTGGCCTGTTTCCCAGTCTTGGCTCTGCTTAATCACAAGCATCCTCATCATGTCATCCATTTGGTTGCAGTAGATGTCTGCTGTAATCGAGCAAGTTTCATGAAGCTGTAGTGGGTAATACCAGCGCTGGACTACCAGACAGACACCATTAACTTTTTTTTTGAGACAGAGTCTCATGTCACCCTCTGTAGAGTGTTGTGGTGTCACAGCTCACAGCAATCTCAAACTCTCGGGCCAAAGTGATTTCTTGCCTCAGACTCCCAAGTAGCTGGGACTACAGGTGCCTGCCACAACGCCCGACTCCTTTTGTTGTTGTTGTTGCAGTTGTTGTTTAGCAGGCCCCGGCCAGGTTCGAACCTGCCAGCCCCAGTGTATGTGGCCAGCGCCCTAACCATTGAGCTAGGGGCACTGAGCTGCTATTAGTTTTTTTTGATGAATGGTGTTTCGGCATTTCATATTTATTCAGCTATTGTCTCAAATCCTTACAGTTGTCAGAAAGAACCATTTTTCGTCATATATAACAATGTGGTACAGAAATGGTTCGTTTTTATGTTGTGACAGCAGAGATAGGCGAGCTTCATGATGATTTCTCTTCTGATGCTTATTTAATTCATGTGGAATTCGTGTATCCAGCTTCTTTACCTTGCCACTTGTTTCAAGTGGTACAGTATTGTTGGAATAGTAATGTCAAACCATGTTGCTAATTCTCGTGTAGGTTGAAATGGGTTCACTTCCACTGTAGCTTTCAGCTCATCATCATCCACCTTGGTCTCAGGTCACCCACATAGCTCATTCTCAAGGTTAAAATCATCAGAACAGAACTTCTCAAATCATCCATGTACTGTGCATTCATCAGCCACATCCTTACAGTTCTTTGTTATTTCAAGCTGTCTGCACTGCCTTGGTTCCATGTCAGAACTCATATTCAAAAATAACAAATTCTTTTACTAAATCCATGGTTTCACAAAAATTGCTCTTAAAAAATGTGAAAGATAATCACAGGCCAAAATGTGCATTTGAAAGAATGGGATGCTTTACAATAAAAAAAGCAAGAACGTATCAAAGTAAAATGACAGAGATGGCAGCTGTCAAACTTAGTACTCAAGGAAATTGTACATTTCATGCTTCTTAACCTATTAGTTGTTGGAAAAGGAGATGGTGGGAAGAATTCAAATTGGAATTTTTAATGAGACAAGTATTTTTCTTATCATAAAATTATATTTCTTATAATATAATTTAATTCTTATAATATAAAATTATATCATAAAATTATATTTCTTATAATTTTATGAGAAGAAAAATAAAATTATAGGAAATTTGAAAAATACAGAAACTACTATGCCATTAGGTATAATCTGACCAGGGATGACTGGTGGTAACATATTGGTGTGTTTTGTTAATCTTTTAATTAAACTGTAGACCAACTAGATGCTTCATCATAGATCTTAAATTTTAAAACTGTTTAAAACAGCATTTTAGAAGCATTATAAATAGCTTTTTTTTTTTTTTTTGGCCAGGGCTGGGTTTGAACCCACCACCTCCAGTATATAGGGCCGACACCCTACTTCTTTGAGCCACAAGTGCCGTACACAGAAGCATTATAAATAGCTTTAAAAGAACAAGGACAGCAGGGGTTTTTTTTGTTTTTTTTTTTGAGACAGAGCCTCAAGCTGTCACACTGGATAGAGCGCTGTGGCTTCACAGCTCACAGCAACCTCCAATTCCTGGGCTCAAGCGAGTCTCCTGCCTCTGCCTCCCAAGTAGCTGGGACTACAGG